>JAOBRC010456567.1:0-11925 GCA_027575255.1 Scolionema suvaense
GGAATTTAATAAGCCCCCCCCTCGAATAAGCTCCCCCCCTCGAATAAGCCCCCACCCCCAAAATCACTTTTGATAAATAAACCCCCGGGGGCTGAATCGAGTCATTACGGTATTTACTAAAGGGAAAACTTTTAAGAACAGTTTACTATGAAGCGAAATAATGGCATGATACAAACTGAAGGTGTCGTATATGAAGTTGGGTGCAGAGAGGATGATTGCAATATGAAATACATAGGACAAACATAGTGAAAAATATCTGCAAGGCTTAAAGAACATGTATTAAAGCAAAGAATTTGAAATCAAGCGAAACAAGGGCGGATAGCAAAAGGAAATCTGAGAAAGACAGCAGTAGGAAATCAGAAAAAAAGCTACCAGGTTTATCAGAGCATTCACATTCCACAAATATAACTTCGATTGGGAAAACGTAAAGGTATTTAGCAAAGAGTAATTATTTCAGATCATCGATCATCAAAGAAGCAGTTATCATCTCAACAACGGAGGCAGAACTAACGATGAAGAGAGGAAAGAAGTAAAGTCTCTATAATATCTGGAAAGCAATATTGTGACATGTCCTAAATTCTGATAGATCAAATAACCCCTTTTTCTGATTGGTCGAATACTGTGTTCTGATTGAAGGAAAAACTTGACTTTACCCCCATTTCTGAAAATAGGTTGAAGCCAACATCCTGAAACACGCACCCTGAAGATAACCTCCCATAGCTAGGAGAGTGAAAATTTGGGCTCTTAAAAATTAATACTAGAAACTGCAGCAAATACCGTAGTTGCTTGAAAAAGGGCCCCGGAAGCTTACTTAATTTTTTTGGCATTCGAGAGGGGCGCTTATTCGAAAGGGGCGCTTATAAACTTTTTTTGAAAAAAGGGTTACTTCCAAAGAATTTAGGAGGCATCAGCATAGTTTTTGTCTTTAGATGGAAGTTATATCGCAGCTCTACGGAAGATGTCCTCCCATCACTAGCCTCTGGTTAAAAAACTCTGTTGGAAACGGTCAATGGCAAAGGAAAGAACCCTTGAAGAGGCTATGGAGTATAGCAAACTGAATAGAGTGCGATTTTCATCAAGGCCATTTCCACTGAGAAATCTAAAATTTTGAATAAGTGCGCATCCTAGGCCAAAGTAGGGGGCGCTTATTCGAAAGGGGCCCTTATAAAATTATTTCCTCAAAAAAGTGGGCGTTTTCCAGTGTTACACATAGGATTAGTTGTCTGAAAGCCCCCAAATTATTACATTGTCAAGCGTGAATAGCGGTAGTAAAACATCATTGCTCAAACATGAGTTATTCATTTGGTTGCACTCAGGATCTTAGTGCCGTTCAGAGACATCTTTACGGAATCTTTGACGTTAGTCCAAGCAAATCGCTTCTGTGATGGTCGTACGTTCACTGAAAACACTGGAATAACTCTTCAGTACTCATCCTTATCATGTGCTTCGTAAGCACTTCGAGTTATGCCAACGATCTTAAAAAACAAGATCGTTGGTTATGCAAACGATATTCCCGTTTTGAATTTGGGTGCGCCCAAGATCTAAGACCAACAGTTTCTGACGATGAATCGGTTTTATTTTGTTGTTTTTTTTGCGACCAGACGAACATGTCATGTTAGTCAGAATTCCAATTCTCGACAGCAGTTTTCATGCACAAAATATTATGATCGAAGAAAGTTGTAGTAGTTATCCTGCTTTTACAGCATTAAAGGGGAACCAAGGTCAAAAATGGAATTTGAATTAATGGCAGAGCGCAGTAAAAGATGACTTTAGGTTCTTATTTCATCATAAAAACTTGTGCAGTTTTCGAGAACTCCTGTCGTAACATCCAGCAGTTACAATCCTGGACAAAATGTATTGAGACTTTTCAGAACTGACCTTCAATTGACCTCTCTCCTCCCAATTCAAAATTGTCTTTACTTGTACTAAAAAGAATCTATCCTTGAAGCATTTTCAAACACGCAAGGATTATTGCAAGATGGTATCACTTCAACATTGAAAGTCAACAACAATGAGTAGGTGGGCAGGGGGTGAGGGGGGAAGTCTCATATATATGTCCTGGATTGTACCATCTCGATTTTTGATGATGTCATTTGGGCCTCTTGCTAACCATTGCCTCGCCATTTCCTAGTTTACGCAAAAGCTAAGTTTATTTTTTTCAAATAGACTAATTGCATCATTATTATCACCCATTGTGAAACAGTGGAAGAGTGACTCCTTCACTAAAATCAAATGTAGATGTCAGATGTTGAGTTTGGATAATTTCAGCTTTACCCACCTGACATCATGAATATTTAGTGGTAAGACGCTGGTTACCCAATTTTAAAACATGATATTTCTGGACCTATAACATCTTTTGTCATGAAATAACAACTGTATGTCATTTTTTAAATGAGCTTTACCATCTTCTAAAATTTAATTTTTGACCATAGTTCCTCAAGATTCAATAATTAAGTGTGGTAGCATGAATACCAAAGAATCAAAAGCTATCTTGTCTCTTACCTTATCCTGGTTAGTCAGGATTTGTGCTCGCCAATTCTGACGCTCTACTATTCTTAGGCAACTATGTTCTTTTATTTTTACATACATTACTCTCATGTAAGTTCTTGCGTAAACTTTCAAGACCACGTCTCTTACAGGTGTCAGAACCAAACATATTCAGATAGTTGGTGAATCAACTCCATTCTGATGCAATGCAAACTGCATACCTTTTTATTCTGTCATAAAACTGTAGATTGAATAACAGGGTACCTTCACGAAATCTTTGCAGCTCTCTAAAAATAGGCGAAGCAGAAAGAACCTCCCAACCCTGCTTCCTATATCATATTTCGGGCGCACGCAAGAGCAACACGATGCATAGCTATCGATACATATAGAAAACAGACATAAGAAAAAGGACAATACTTAATACGAAACAGAGAGTGATATTCCAATACATAGATAAACAGTGCAAGGAGCGGTTGAAGCAGATCTACTTTAACTGACAGTATTTACTGATATTATTGACGTTGTCTCAAACAGACTGTAAGTGTCCTTTCCTTCGATGCGTGGTCGCTTTGCACTGGCAACTTTTAAATCAGGTGTTGACGAGTAAACATTTCCCACTTTCTTTGCAAATGGCTTCATTGTTGTCTTGCTGTCACTGACTCTACGAATTGCCCGGTGTTCATAGTCGTATTGTCTGGCACCGGTCTTCATCGTATCGACAACAAACCGGAAAAGACTGTCCCATGCATTTCGGACCGGTAATGTGCTCATATCATCTCCAATAGCTGCACATAAGTTTTTCAGCATCAGATTAATCAAATTCTAAAAAAAGTTGCAAAAAGGTAGAGAAGTAGAGGTGTGAGTACAGGTCTTTTCTTAATTAACGCTAGGATAGAACAGCAATACGTTTCGTTTTAACCGATGAACTATAGTCCCTCGGTCTCACTGACTGACGATGCTAACTTTGTTTTCAATATAATGGAAGATATAATTAAATATAAATTTGGCGGGAAAGACTGTCTTTGTAGCGATACAGGCGAGCATTCACTTCAGGGTTACAGGCACTCAAGACAGTGCTTTTTTAAAAATAAACATGAATTTTCCGTATGATTTAAATAGAACTGGCCTTCCACTCCTTCAATTACACGCTTTTTTTTATAAGCACCAGTAAATCAAAAATGAGCCTCGGTGGTGCTTAAATTGGTGGCAATTCCAGCCTCAACTGGTGCTTAAGTGGTGCTTATGTAAGTTGTCTATAAATCATCTAAGTTAGTTAAAGCAAGGCTTTAAGTGAACTTGTCAGACCTTTGCGCTTAGTAAACTGTCGTTTTTGCAAGAAGCAGTGAAAGTATTGCGCAATTAGCAAATCAAGAACTGCTTGTCACGACATGCTCAATTGAGAGAAAAGACATTACTTGAGAGAATACGTGAGCCTGAGGCTGGGGTGGTGCTTAGTCAGTGCTTAGATATTTGATGAAATCGAGGCTGGTGGTGCTTATAGCGGTGGTGCTTATAAAAAAAAGCGTGTACTCTCCATCTAAGAGTCAGACACGTGCATTTCGCAACCATTAATCTCGACTGTGCGTGGAAATTGATCTAAACATGATGCCACAGGCTCCAACATTGATTGCAAAACGTATAAGTTCCAGAAGGCCATTGGTTTCGTCACTGTCATATTGACTTCGACGTATCTCCTGGCCATCCCACAATGCATTGCGTGATGAAGATTTTCGAAGAAGTCTATTGGCAATACAGCCATGTATACATAGGATGATCATTTTGTAAAATACCAGGTACTGGATAATGAATGAGTTGGTGGAAATACGCTTTGGCAAACTCCAAGAAATAATATTCAACAACTAGCTACCAGCAAAAAGCAAATTATTTATGATCTAGACACGCTATATACTTGTGTGCTATATAAGGTATGCGCAGGATCAAACCACATGTAAGCAAAACGTCACTTTTTACCTGCGCGTACTTTAAGTCGGCTTTAATCTGTCGATGGACCCTTCCCAGATCAATCAACGCGTGAACAAGACTCTGATCAGAATGAACTATGCCAATGGCAGTCTCGACAACACTTTCCAGTTTGTTAACGTGAACAAGAAGTTCAGGACTTGACAGAAGTTTCTCAACCGAAACATCTTGTGGTAATGATGAGAACATTGTTTTAGCTTCTGGATACTGAGCAAACCAACTAAAATTACAAAGTATTCATAATTACGTCATTGCATCAAGCCAATTCAACATGCTTAATTTTGGAACCGCAAAATCTTTCCAATAATATTACAAAATTAATGGCAACGTAAGAAATTTCAGATTTGAAATAACAAACGCTAGCAATTGCTTAATTGTACTTTATCATTGTTCAACTTATACTTACTAGAAGTGCCATATAGCTTTGGAACAACGAAGCTCATACAGTACGGAATAACAAGCTTTCAACCAGTGCATGTACCGTAATGCCTCAAATAAGCGCCCGGGCGCTTATTTAATTTTCGGAGCTTTTAGGTGGGCCCTTGTTCGAGGAGGGCGCTTATTTAAAAAACAGATTTACCAGTGATTTAAAAAGGGAAAAACTTGCCATCTTCTTATGATGAAAACGATGAAAGTAAGCATGAAAACTAACATTCAACAATTCTTTGCTAAGTCGTCTTTCAATTAATTTCTTGTCGAAAATTCGAATTAGCGCTGGTTTCCGAAGACATAAGAATGGGCGCTTATTCGAAGGGTGGGCGCATATTCGAGGGTGGGCGCATATTCATATCTTCACCTCTAGGGTGCGCGCTTATTCGAGGGGGCGCTTATTCGAGGCATTACGGTGGTTAGCTTCGGACGAGGAAATGTACAGCGAAAGAAGATTACGAGCCTCTGCTAGGCCTATCTTTGATGCTGATTCTAGGTCTAACTGATAGTTGTACTAAACGTTATCTTGCTTTTGTGAGGATAAAATACGTAGGTACTTACGTTCTAAATGATTTTTCACACACTGATAGCCACTGTGATTTTACCGTTTTCCATGTGGATATGATCAGACGCTTTTCTCGTTGACTAAGTGGAACCTGAACGACACCGGTCTTGTTCATCACTTGCACCGGTACGCCTGGTCGTCTGGCGTGCGATGGAGTACTACCCATGGATGGAGCCAAGCATTTGATGCAAGCAAAGCAAG
The DNA here is from genome assembly GCA_027575255.1 of Scolionema suvaense. Lineage (NCBI taxonomy): Eukaryota > Metazoa > Cnidaria > Hydrozoa > Limnomedusae > Olindiidae > Scolionema > Scolionema suvaense. The sequence goes on from JAOBRC010456567.1 coordinate 5,663, forward strand.
TGACAGTAACCTACACGAGAAAGATTGAAGACAAGTATACGAGGAAAAAAACTGCAATTATAGTACACTTCTGTACGTGTCCTGAAGAACCAGAGACTTAAGTACATTATTTGAATATTCAGGAATATTCCAAGAACCCGGGTTACTCTAGTACTGGGTTTTAAAAAGGCTTTAAAGACTAGAGAGTTTGATGGAGCACTAAAGGTGTCAGCTTCATGTAATTCATCCAAAGTAATATGCAGGAAGGTTTTCATCAAACAACTTTACATGCCTGGGTATAGCGCAGGGTATTGAATATTTAAATGTATTTTTGTTGTTTTTTTCTTTATTCATCATAAAGTGTCAACTACATGCAGAACAGGAGGAGAGCATTGGCAAAGAGTGGGAAAAAACCCCTCAGCGAGTGTCAATGCCAACCCCCTCTAAAATAAAAAAAACACATAATGAAACCATCTCTTTGATTGTTTAATGAATCTAATGGTGGCTTCTACTGACTATCTATTAGTAATAGAATTGTAAACATTGCTTCCATACAAGAGAAGTTAAATGACCATCTGGGAGCACTGAAATATCATTTTTAGACAGATCAGAGACAGCGCTAAAGAGTTGCTGGCGTTGGTGGCTGTATCTCAGGCAACGCAAGATAAAGTGTTCGGTAGTTTCTTCCTCGTCTTGGCACTCACAAATTGGACTGTCACAATGAAAGTTATGGTTAAAGCGATGCAAGCGCAAATCACTAAAATCAACTCTAAGTTTCGAAGTAGAGACGTCCCATACTTATCAGACATGCCAAAAAGATTCGATATTTCCGGTCGGACGAATTAAAATAGTAAAGATGTAAAAAGATAGTATGACTCAGAATCTGTGGTAGATGAGTCCAAGCATGACCAATGCTGACTGCAGAAAGGGAAGAAACTATGTCCATATTTCCATATCTGTTAGTCCTATTTAAAAGTACTGCATTACTCCCTGAAATATTAAAAACAATGCTTATATTACCAACGAAAAGCATTTAGCGGCACTGCTATTTATTTTGTGGAAACGGATGATGGAAGCAGACCGATCAGCGACCAGGTCACATAACCCACCGTTGTAGCGACATTTTCAATGCCAAATCTACTCAAAATGGTATGTTTTAAACTTCCGAACTTTCTATATAAATTTTTAGCGTGCATATTGTCTTCGCAATTACTACAACCCTGAGAATTCAAGACATAGATTTTCTGTGTTTTACTCCCAGAACCAAAATGGTAGTCAAAACCGCTGAGTCCAAGGAGTCAATAGAAGAAACCTGGACATGGTGACCTCTACACGATGGGTCACTATGAGTAATGGGTATGCGCCATCTATACCTACTGATTCTTCTCTTGCCTAACGATTTTTTCTCGACGTGTAATCGAAAATGGGAAACAAGCAGCCTTGGCCGTCAGAGTTGGGAAGGCCACCAACCGGTCTTAACTTGCACAGCTCTTTGCCTCATGAAGTCAAGTTAAACCTTTGCTTTTGGGTCGACAACATGCCATTTGTGATACAAATTCAGCTTCTTTTTTGTCCAGATGAAATACGCCATTCTTGGCTTGTTATCAGAGGCCACGTTAGCCAAGAAATATGAGGGAACTAATGCAATCGTAACAAAGACTGGTAATACTTCTAGAAAAGAGTAGGATGAGTAAGAGTAATCTTCAAATTTAGAAGAACTCATGCTTGTATAGTTTTCAAGAATATTATTGGAACTGTCGTCAACAGAGTATTTGAAGCAAAAGCCGAAATAATCAAAGAAGTCAAGCACCGTTCGCCGATAAAAACGTTGTATCAAAACACATGTACATTACTTTATAGTGGAAACTGCTATTGTTTTGGCTTGCGCGGTTAAAACAATTGCCCTTCAGAAAAAAACAACACACCTTTAAGAGCAACGCTGGGCTGAAAATCGCCACAATCAAAGCCAGTGCTATAGACCAGCCTGACCCTGATATTCTTCGGGTAAGATTTTCATATATCTTCATTTTACAAACGGAACGAAATGAAAGCTTTTTCAGGGACATAAAGTATAAGGGATAAACATAGCTTCAAACCTATCACAAAGTTTCAACGTTACGGTATTGGACAGAGAGAGAAGGGTCTCGTTGTCGATTTCTGACCAATGTCTAGGCGTAGAAGTAGATAGCTTTAGTACCAGCATTGAATTGGCAGAGGATTACTACGACAGTTGTGTAACATATTCATCAGTTAACAAGTATGTTAACTTTACTTTTGTTCGGGATTACAGGTTATTATGGTTAAAAAATTGATTACAGGTTATTATGGTTAAAAAATTGATTTATCTTCTCCATGTTGTTGGTGTTTCAGATCAGATATCCATGGCTTAGAAAATAATTTGTGACCAAGATTACGTAACAGCAGTAGTGAGTTTTCGCATGAAAAATTATTCCTGTATCATTTCGTGCAAACGCGCACATCACCAAAAAAAGAGTGATACAATACCATCTTTATATCTTTATTACCAATACCAACATTTTCTTCTTCAAGAAATGTACATCTTCATTTTTCAAGCATAAAATGGGAAGCAAAATGGCCTAGAAAGTCTTTTATTCCACATCCGACGTCTACGTTACACCTCATGAATAATTCCACAGTAAAGCTCTCAACCTTACCATGTGCAACTGGAAAGTGGCATTTAAACCAAGGTTGCATGGAGTGGTGCTATTAGCCTGTCCAGTGGCAGATTTCTTGCAATCGAGGACAAAGCACGCTGAAGAGGGATCTTGCTCCATTCTCAATATTGTTCTCAGGAACTCTCAGTAGCAATATGCAGTAAATCCTCCATTTTGCTTTATGTGGCACCTGTCGCACATTTCCATCTTTGCATTAACATTTGTCAATAATACCGTATGTCATGCTATCCTGTCAAAGTGTTGTCAGAGAGCAGGGAGAAATAAACACCGGTTGGGTCATTACTTCCATCGCGTCTTTTGCAGTACATTTCTGAGCCTTCTACAGCTCTAATTCATAAGGACAGAATTTGCTTGCTTTCCATTTCAGAGATTTTGGATTCCATCTCGCTGTACCGAAAAGACTACTTTTCAGGCCTTGAAACAGGTACACACAATCTCTTTCGAGAACGTAAAAATTATAAATGGGACTTCCTGAATTTCTAGAAGTGCTTCAGTGAAGATTCCCTTGAGGGATATTTTTTGAGGGCTCACCAATTTAGTGTAATTTTGATGAAAATGTTTGTTTCCCATAAAATTCATATATCTTCATGCGTAAACTGGGATTTTAGAAGCTTTACTTTACGTACAGAACGAGATTGTTTAACAGATGCATTTAGAGAAGTTTGTTTGCATTTTTTTGAACTACGTCCTGATAAATATCGGGAAGTGAAATTTACACAATCATTTTCAGTATAAACCAACCATAAAAAGTCACAAGAACAGGTTTAACATGTACTTCGAAAAAAACCTACGTCGATCTAAAAGTAGTCCACGAGAGCAATTCGGGGACCGGAAATTTCGAATTTGTAGAAGTTCATTTTGTAAACTTTTTTTAGTAACCCAAGAACTGGAGTAACTCGCTGACAGGGACAAGTGACTCAATAGCTTGGCATGGTGACTCAAAAACATGGCAAAAGAATCTATAACTTTGAAATGTGACTAGATCACTTGACCTGGTGAAAAAATGCTTGGCAAGGCGAATCAGTAGCTTAGCAAAGTGATTTGCTGACGTCAAAAAGTGAGTCATCGACTCTGGAACAGAAAATCGGCTTTAGAACTCTATAAATTGAAACTGTTTGAATTTTGACCATTACTCTCTTCTTTAGCAGCATCTGTAACTCATGCTAAACATCTATCCACCGTCTTTCCGCCGAATTTCAATATATTGCAGCTCGTAAATTTAAACCGCCATGCAGCTTTTGTTTGATGAAATTGCAGCACCTGTATTAGGACCTTATTAATCTTGAGAAAACACCCATCAAAGGAGAACAATTCTATTACATATTGCTGGAGGTCTATCTTTTATAGTATGCTAAAACTTGGACAAGTATATCAGGAAGTCCTATTTCAGGCCCTTGTGGCGGCTAGTCATGAACGAGGAACCCTCTGCGTGTTCCAGCTATATTGATTTTCTCTATCATAGTATGGGATTCGTCTAAACGGTTACGCTTAAACCCAGGTTTGATTGTTCAGAACTTCATCAAAGAATGTTAATTACCGTGTGTATTGAACCTTTTGTAGAACCTTCTGTAAATCGTATTCACGCACAGACGTTTATTACCAGGACAGCGCAACACTGTTGAATTTTCACGAACACAGACGACTGCGTTCCAAAGGTAAGTTCCCACTAGCTTTTAGTTACAAACAAAGAATATTTATGCATGGTTATAGTGATTGTGTTTGCTTACTTCATTAAGCTATCATTAATAAGTATAAAACTGGAACTTTCACGGAGCCCACGTTAACTAAAAACAACAATCGTTTGACCCGATATGCACTTGAGAGGAGTGGTCAATATCAAACTCACAAAACCACAAAAGCTACCGCCTTGAAACTTTCTGAATTGATTCCTTGATTAACAAGATGTGCTCTAAAGGTATTTTTAGCTCTACAATGTATACGGTTCTCATATGGTCTACAACTTACGGCAGACCATCGACAAAATGCCATTGACCTTTACTATGTACCAGCACCACACATCAACAGGTGTCTTCACTTTAACTGAATGGTTTTTGAACAATGCCATCAATCGTTTTAGTGCTAAACTATAACTGTGCAAAATGTCGGGCCTCTGGGACGTTCCCGTCAAAAGTAGGGCCTCTGGGACGTTCCCGTCAAAAGTAGGGGGCAAACAGGATATGAAAAAGCCCGGTACAAACAGGTTTAAAATTTACGTACCTCGTCTTCAGTTACTGAACTCGAATCTGTCCGATCAAGTAATGGCATGCGCTTTGTGCAAATATGTTTCTTAAAGAAAGTGTTCCGTAATGCACATTCTGCATGAGCATATTCCTTTTCAATTCAAACCGGTCAGGAAGGGATTAGAATACTGAATTCATTTCTATGACTCGCTAAATTGGCTGTTTTGAGAAGCATGAGAGAAGCAAAGATTTAGTTTATTAGCGCAAGTACAATAAAATCCGTTGTAGGAATCATACCCTTGTTAAGCATACATAAATTCTAAAAGCCTGAAAAAATTTATTTCTACAAATCTTATGAATGAAGACATATTTTCATAGAAAAGGTGTCTTAAGATTCTATACCTTGCAGTCTACAGAAATCATAGACTCCATGGTCACCATTTATGGAAACAGAGTAGATTAGAGTACATGAAGTGCATTGGCCGCTATGCATGGTTTGCATCTCATCATCGACGAAACTTACGCATCCGTAAAAGAGCGAAACACTGTGAGCTCAAAACAAAGACTTCCTCGGTAATGATTCGCTCACCAGGGAGGTCTATTTAATTTTTTGCAAGCATGTCTTGTTTCATCTTGAAGCTGTGAGACAGGACATGAAGATGGGCATGGCAGAGTACCATAATTACGACAACAGTATTACCTGCATTCCGGCACAAAATATTTGGAACAAATGCTCAAATTGATCATTTCCCCCGTTTACCCACTTTTAATGTTGATTTCTTCCAACTGGCATGGTCGTAGCTCACTGGCAACAACATTGAAGGTGGGGAGAAGGGGGAGTTCTTTGAGTAGCTTATTTTTCACTTGTTCCAATATATTTTGCCCGAGATTGTAGTTACTGCAGATGCGGAGAATCAAATCACAGATTTTCCCGTTCTTTTGTGATGAGCAACATAAATGAAACCGCACTTCATTATGCATCAATGCAATGTCCTCCTGTTTTAGGTCTTATATTTGCTGGCTATCCGGGGGGAACGCCACATTGAAGGTTTTTGGTTCACTACAAAAGCGGCTACCTTATCGAAAATTTCAATAGACTGGCAATACATCTTTTCAAAGTTTCTGTCCTACCCCTGGACATTGCCGTTCTCGGAAGTAAACAAACTTTTACAGAATGAAACACGTCTCTAGGGAACTGCAACGAATCGTTGGAAGTGTCATTACTACAATCCTGGTCAAAATAGTTTGGCACGCATGCGCATTTTTGCCATTTTCCGAAATGAAAACAGGACGACAAGTACCGAACCGTAAATCAGGGCGGGACGGTGGCCTTTGTTTGAGAGACTTACTAATTCTGACTTTTGAAAATTCATGTTTTGGCATTTCTAGGGTATGTGCAGGGTGTGGT
>JAOBRC010456678.1:0-11922 GCA_027575255.1 Scolionema suvaense
CTTAAAGTTTGGGCCCCCCTAGGCGCAAAATTTTATTCCCCCCCCCCCAATCTTCCTGGGGGGGGGGGGGGTGAGAGGACGCCATGCTTCCCCAGACATGGCACATGGTTCCTAACATATATAGAGCTGCACCTAAGAGCCACAATACAAATGACAAATAAAAGATGAACCGTTCATGACACATTGGGAAAAAAACCATGAAAATAGCCAAATTCAGACTTAAATTGCCACCTGCAAGCCCAACGAGATTTTCCAAGACAGGGCATATGGTTCATGACATATTCAGAGTTGCCATGAAGAATCAGACCAAACATGACAAAAAATAAGATGAAACGTTTTTGACATTTTTTGGAAAGCAACACTGAAAATTACCATTTTTGGACGTAGATTGCCACCAGCAAGCCGAACAAGAGTTTTCCCAGATATGGCACATGATCCATGACATAAGTACCATTGCTCTGAAGTTTCGCACCAAAATATACAAGAAACTAACAAAGCTGTTTTGAAATATTGAAAAAAAAGTGGTCATTCTAGGGCAAAAATGCCGCCCACAGGCCGAACGCGAAATTTTAAAGATCTTACACATAGTCCACAAAATAACTACTCTTGCTCCCAAGTTTCACACAAAACGTTATGAGAAATGAACGAAGCATTCTTGACATAGCAAAAAAAAAACCAACTAGAAATGGCCATTTTTGAGCGTGAACTGCCACCCACAAGGCAAACGAGAGTTTTCCCAGATACGACATATGTCCGAAGACAAGATGAAAACATAAGGATACTATTTTACTGAGTATGCTATACTGTTCAGCACCTTTCCATATGAATTTGAAACATTTTACGCAATATAAACGATCTAAACAATAGTCAATCAGTGTCTGATCTGGACTGGCACGCAGTCCTTTCCTACTTCCGCACATCACACGCAGGTTTACTGGCGATATACACACCAGTGTATGCAGCAAGCAAGAGAAGAGAAGCACTGTCCAAGTCTGTGTCCGATCTAAAAGAACGACTTTCAGTCCCACATTGAAGCATAAGATTTTACTGACCTTCATGCAGGTTTATGGACCATCTTTATATCGTGAGAGTAGCATGTTTACGTGAGTTAAACACGATTTCAAACAGAACGCATTTCCAGAGCAAAATTTTATCTAACAGAGTACTTGACGTAATAGATACAAATATCAATGCCCTGAAAAACAATAAACACCTTATCACCAATCAGCCATTTTTTGTCACCAAGAAAATCTTCAAATTGCTTCAAGCGTCCATTAACTGTTTCCTTGTAAGTCGGCAGATTTGTCTAAAATATGAACAGGAGAAAAAAAATGGAAAGATTTGCACACATTTCTGCAAGTCATAAATCAAGGGCTGGGTACACAGATTAGAAAAAGCATATTCAATTTAGTAGGACCACATAAGAAAGCATATTATCTGAAATAGTCAAAATAGCTCAATAAAAGTGTGAAGTTATTGAGGTAAAGGTGATTTGTCCAGATCACAGTAAACATCAGAATGATCAATTTCAACTACTTCATTGAATAGAAGGTTGAATAGCAAGAAAAGGACATGTCCTTAAAAAAATGCGCAGTTGCAGCACAACTTTTTACAGTATAATTAAGGGTAAGCCTTCTGGCACAATGCAACTCTCAGGACAGATGGTGAGATAAAGCACGCATCATATACAAGAAACCAAATTATAGGACAGTAAAGATGCACCTCAAAATTGGATCCGTAACAAAGCCTCACAAATCCATTGCGCAGGTCCATCACCTAAAACATGTACGATGATAAAGGTAAGAAGAGTGATCGATGGCTGTTTAGCACAAATTAATTATGTAAATCTTTTGTTTTACAAGCATCAGGTTATTTCAGCTCAGCCTCAAGTACGCTTAAGCTTTTCATGGTTTCAGGGTCCATTTATGCTTACAGTACGCGTAATTATTTACAGTTTCGAATCAGCGTAAAATGTTTTTTCCGGCACATGAGGATAATGCGAAAGCAAAAGTTGCTAAATTCGGTTTTTCATAACTCAGCATTAAAGTGCCATGCTGAAATCGTCCTGCAGGAAAAGCATGTTTTGTAAAACTAAAAGAGATAACCTCAGTACAAAACAATGATTGCCACCAAATATTTCAATGGATAATGAACCTCATTCCCAGCCTGACAATATCCTTAAATCATGTTTAATTTTTTCAGAAATCTGAGCCTCTAAAAAAAGGGAGTACGCAAATGATACACGGTGCATCTGAAACTACAAAACATTCCTTGGAAAAAAATTTGCACAAATTTTGAAGTTCTTATGTAAAACAGTGAAATCAAAATATATTTTATTGCCTGATGAAACCAAAGCAAAAATTTATCAAAATTTTTAGAACCTTGTTAAACAAAATTAACTCTGTATATTTGCCCCCTCCTACCTTAAAAGTTCTAATGACGTCTACATGGCAAAAGCAAAGGCACATAAACTTAGCGAATATTTTTATTCAAGACAAGTTCAGTAAAAATTTGAAGGTCTCAAACCAAACCGTTTCCCAGATGTAGGGTGCTTCATGGAAAAACTATATCAAATTTTAGTATGAAATAGCGGTTTTCAAATCAATCTAACTATAACCAAGGGCTGAGCGGCAATCAAATGCATCTTGAAGGTGTTTGTTTACTATAAAACCAAGTAATTAAGAACTTACGACCAATTTTAAGAGAATAAAAATCTATTATGAAAACTTTAAGAAGTTTTGGGACCAAAAATCGCTAAAATGATGAAGTTATGAATAACTAATCATGGGTACCTTTTCGTCGTAAAACAAAAGCTTGCAGTCCATACTGTTATTGTAGAACGTTAGGCGCACAACAGAGCATCCAAACAAGTTTTTGGCCAGGGGCGAGGGGGGTAAATATGCCCTCAGCTCTCGTAAAAATACTTGGCTGAGAGCCCAGTTAAGAAGGGTTGACGATAAAAGTAACTAAAAGATACTGCAGGCTACCAATAACTCATATGCTGTGTATCCAATTTAAAAGTCCATAAAAATTCGGAATCCCAAATTCCTGCAGGAAAAAAAGGATTTGACACATTTATCAGAATTTTACAAATTTCTACAAATCAGTTATAATTATGAGCAGGATCAATGAATGAGGAGATGATAGTTTTTATTCATGAAAAGCATCAAAGATTTTGTTCCAACAACGTTTCCTACCGAGTAATTTGGAATGGAAATTCTTTTTCAGTCATAAACATACACGACGCTTTGGAAAGCAAAACAAACACAGTATAGGTAGACACCACTTCGATTTTTGATAAAGAAGTTACACAAACTTAAAAACCACAGACAATCCATAAAAATCCTACTGCTAGTCCTAATATAGCATTTACTGGTCGCTTCAAACATCCCTTCACACCATTCAAAGACATACACACCAAACAGAAAAACTCCTAATGGCAATTCAATGTGAATCACATTCTAGACAAAAAAACAACAAAAAAACCACACAAAAACAAACAAAAAACACCAATCGATTCAAATTTTCAAGAATCTTTTAACGATGAAAACCTTGTCCACCTTAGAAAAACAGCTTTCCCATGCCGCTGTAGGTAAAGGTAAACACATAGGACTACTCCCCTCACATCTTCATACTAGCAATAAAATCATTGCAACTGTCGTAAAATTATTAATCAAAGCTGGAACAGTTTCCAAAGTCATTCCTCATGAAAACCCATTGACGAGGATTGTACCAAGTACAATTTTACACACCCAGTTCAGCAACAGCAAGAGCTCGCAAATATGTTTAATCACACAATTCCAGCAAGGGTTGCACTTTAATCAGCAGATTATGGTTAAAATGTGATCAAGACTAATATTACCGACACTCAGTATACCTGATCAGTGAGCATATCGACGATTGCCTTTTCCTCATCATTATCACCATCTACAACACATAGATGAGAATGTACAAACAAAAACGGAAGCCTCACAACAGTTTCCTGACTATTGCAGTTTATTACTGCTGGTGAACCACTTTGTAATTTTTAGAACACCGTTTCAGGTGGTATAAAAGTGCAAGTACCTAAAAAATTTCATTATAGTGTCATTCGTATGTTTTGAATCGCCAGGTACGCGTGAAGAAAATAGAACGAACAAGTATGGACTATCTGAATTCCCACTTAGTTACAACTCCAAATCATGATCCAAATTCTAAAACTAATGAACGGTCGTGTCAAGCCACACGAAAGAACAACGAGATGGCATGGATAAATCCATCACATCCACAGCAAAAAAATAAGCATAACATCGATAAGAACTGATATTTGCACCAGAACAATCTGAAAATGACCATATTTTAAGGTAAATTGCCATGCCTAAGCCAAAGGTGAATTTCCCAGATATGACACGTGATCCATACAATCACCAGTGCTGTTCTAAAGTTTGACATAAAAAATTTTTAAAAAGTAATGAACCGATGTTGGAATAAATCCATAAAATTGCTAAAAATGACCATTTTCGACAAGTAGCCTGCTCCCATCCTCTGCTTGTATCAAGTTCTAACAAAGTCTCTCACTATAGCTGCGAATCTCTGTCTCTCTTTCCTACAAAGCAACCTTAGCATCAGTTTGTATTGAATTTGTATGCACCACCATGCATAACTGATTATTTTGAGGTAACTGGTCGCTCTACGTTCTCAATACGGCATAATTACCAAACTCAAGATGCTACAAAAGGTAACAGACCAATCAAGTAAGTGAAGAGCTGAGCACTTGGTTTGTGGAGCAGGCTAGGCTCAAGGCAAACGTTTCCATAATATAACAAATGTAACGTAAATTTCAGACAAAAAAGTAAAAAAAAGTAATGTACTGACCGTGATATATTTTCCGAAAACCCAGAAAATGTATGTGTTCAGGCATAGTTACCGCTTAGTGGCGGACAGATAAGACGTGGTGACCCATATCCCTCAGTTCATAAGACTCACTGCTACAGCAGGTGTCCAGAAAATGGGTGAAAGATTGGACACAAACAAACACAGTCATACTTGACAAACATAAAGATTATAATGGACGATCTTATGAAACGTTGTCTGGTTTCCATGTGAAATAGGATATTTTCATAGTATCATGACATATCACCGCGATTTCTAACAAATTCACTTAGCATAGGCACTTATGTGTCTGTATCTCTACAAAAGTCCAAGCACGTTTAAACGCCTTGTGCCTACAAGGTAGGCTACTCCTATCATCTCTTAAGAATATTATCTTTCCATAAAGCTAGCAAAGAACCCTGCAATTATTGTAAGCATAACCATGGACTTATTTTGATCTACCCATGGTCTGGTGTGTTGTGCAGAAGACAGGACATCTAACACATTTATCAAGCCATCGTCAATTTCAAGTCAGGCCAAAACCTTAGAGGAAACGTGATAAAAACCCAGAACTGCTATGAAGACAACTATGCTTAGGCTTCAGTTCCCTTTCAACACATGCAATGGCCGGCTATTATCCTGAGGACATTCAGAGATTTATCCAAGCAGTTTCGGTGACAACAGTTTTTGCCAGAAGATTGAGGTTTTGGTTGACTAAGTTAACGTTGTATTGTTGAAGTCATAGCGAATACAGAAGAAGCAGGGCTAATTCCAGAATTTCAGGACAGCCTCCGAAATCAGGGGAACAGCGCAGATCTGAGTCATATTTTCTCCAAGACACTGCTAAAATAAGGTCTACATGATCAAAAAGGCATTTTTCAGTGGATTTTGGGAAGGGCAACGTCCGATACTCGGACACCTTTTCTCTGAGAGCTTGGTGACTCACGTTGACATGACTGGAGTGAGCCTCCATGTCAGGTTCAGGGCAGAGCCCCGTAAGCCTAAGCTATACACTATCTATGAAGTAAGGAAGGCTCCTAAAAACTGGATAATGCCATAAGCTTTCATAAAGATCAAGAATGTGCGATGGAAATACATTCATTGGCATGCTTCGCCCTGTCGAAGACTTGAGCTGAAAGACTGAGTATCGAAACTCAGTGTTCAGATTGAGTTTCGACTACTGTTTGACGGTAATTAGTTGGTGGTAAAATAAATCCCCAACATTTTCTCCATGAAGAAATCAACGACACAGCGTACTTCCTGGTTGCAGGTGAAGCTTACAATAAGGATCTCATTTTTTCTCCAGTGTACTTAGTTTCTGACATTTTAGTGTAAAATATTGATAATTGTTTCTGGTTTCTACTGCATGCTACTCCAATATGAAGAAAGGTACATCAAGCGTATTGTTTTCACGCTCACCTCCATCTTTGGTAAGTTTTGATCAAAAGTAGCATGAAACTGTTCCTCCAATTGATGTTGGTATCATGCTTACTGTAATTATCTGAATGAGCACCGGGGTGTTCATTTAATTTTCTACCTTTCAGAAGGGGCGCTCACTTGAGGGGGGGGGGGCTCATTCAAGCCGGGGCGCTCATTATAAAAAAATGCAAAGTAGGTACTAGTAAAAGTGAACATTTTTCAGCTAAAACAAAATACAAAAATAAAGAACTCTGGCTAAAGCTCTACGTATATATCCCCTACTTCATTCTCGTTCCGTGTTTGTCAAGTCCCTCATTATAAAAAGCAAAAAAGAATATCTGACGGAAGATAATTCATCTCTGTTTCGTCATTGTTATAAACTATCTGAGTGAATGCCTATGCACATCATACACCCATCATACATTACAAATTGCCAAATGAGTGCCCCTTTCCTCGTTTGAGGGGGGGGGGGGCACTGATTCAAGCCGGGGCGCTCATTATATTTCTCAGCTGCCACGAGGGGCGCTCATTTGAGGGGGGGGGCGCTCATTTAAGTCGGGGCGCTCTTTCAGATAATAACGGTAACCGGCTAGGAAATTTGCTGCATCAGTGTGCTTACAAAGGCTGCATGCTTACAGAAAAGTATACTATCAATACCACACAATATGAATCAATGCTTAGAATATTGCATGAAAGTTAGCTATGTATACAGTGCCACTCACCCATGTTATTCTTTCTTCCAATATAGCGGAGTATCTGCACACAGGAAAGAAATAAGTCACCGAATTTTGTGTCACACTACTTGCAAGAATGAAATGCGACAGATCGGCAAGAATAACAATAACATTAAGACATTCTTCCAATATAGTGGAGTATCTGCACAGAGGAGAGAAATAAGTCACGGAATTTTGTGTCACATTACTCGCAAGAATAAAATGCGACAGATGGGCAAGAACAACAATAACATAACAGAGAGAATAGCCTTGCCAGCTGTTGTTTATAGGAAAACAACCTAAAAATGACCATTTCTGGCCTACTCCATTGGTCAAGCAATCTTGTTGAACGTGATTGATACAATTCAGTGCGCGTTGATAAAAAACAAGGACTAACAGAAAAATCAGAGCCATTCCACTCCAATAATATTGTAAATTAGATACTTCGATGATTATACTATCTAACAGAAAAAAATATCATAGTCATCTACTTACAGCGTTACTTTGAGAGATTTTCACGTTCCCATCAATGTAATAGGGAAGCTGGAACACAGAGAAAAATACTGGACAGGTAAAAAGACACAAAGATAAACTAGAGATTCAGCTCTTTGAGTCATCAGGGACCGAATGTGGCTTGCCATAGTTGCAGGAAAGCAAAGACAGTTATTCATAATGTATACACCATTCAAGATTTTAAGTTAGGTACATAGCTTTAGTTGCTAATGATAAGGTGTTGAAGTAAACAATGCTAAGAATAGTTGCCGACTGTCCAATAGAAAACAAGAGGCAACGGTATGCTCAAACAAACCTTGCATTAATCCTTAAAGGTAGGGGGAGGAATGGCCTAGTAGGCCCGTATCTACAGTCTTCACTGAATATTTCAAGACTTACTTATGCTATGACCCTGGGATTTGGTGGGTGCTTTTCCTAAATTTACCAGGGACGTCAGAAATACCAAAACATTAGTAATCTGATAATAATTCTAAACATGATGTCATCATTTTTGGCACATGCCAATGCGGAAAAACAATGACATTTCATACAAACATTGTTATATGGCAAAACATCAATGCACTAATCAAGAAAAGTTAATGCGAGGTTAGGATCCATGATAGACAATATTTTTTATGCTGCCCTAAATCTGAATTTTGAAAAATTCAGTGTAAACAAGTCACAGAATTAGTGTACTCCGGCAGATCTAATTAAGAATCTTCATGTTAGATCAAAGAAAAAAATAAGGCATAAGCCACAAGATTCACATCACAAATGACAAAAAACGGATGAAGTGTTCCTGAAATATTATCAGAAAACCCTATAAAGAGTCATTACTGACGTAAATTGCCACCTGCACATTGAACAACATACTCCCAAGATATACTGTAACGCAGGGTCATAACATAATTTGTTGCCCATAAGATTGACATAAAAAATGACAAAAAACGGATGAACCGTAAATGACGTATTTGGGAGAAGCCCTAAAAAGAGTCAATTTCGGACATAAATTGCCACCCGAAAGACAAACAAGATGTTCCTAAGATATGGCACATACATAGTTCATAACATACGCAGTCGAGTCCCTAAGAATCACACAAAAAATGACACAAACTGGATAAACCGTTCATGACATATCAGGAAAAAACCCTGAAAATACAGCCAATTTCAGACGAAATTGCCACCCGCAAGCACAGCGAGATTTTCCGGAGACATGGCACATGGTTCAGAGCAGAGACAGAGTTGCCCCAGAGATTCACAAATGACAAAAATTGGATGAACCGTTGTTGATATATTCGGTAAAAACCCTGAAAATACAGCCAATTTCGAAGTAATTGCCACCTGCAAGCCTAACCAGATTTACCCAAGACATGAAATATGCTTTATGACATTCACGGAGTTCCTCCGAAGAATCAAACCGAAAGTGTCATATGGAAAAAACCCTGAAAATGATCACTTTTGAATGTAAATTGCCACCCACAAGCCAAGCAAGTGTTTCCCCAGATATGACAAACAGTCTGCAAGATAACTGCTATTGCCCTGAAGCTTCACACCAAAAATTACAAAAAAGTAACAAATGGATCTTAAAATATTTTGGAAAAACACTGAAAATGGCCATTTTGGGGCATAAATTGTCATCTGCAAGCTGAACAATCCACTTTTTCAAAATTCCGGCTCCATCACATTTCTTTGATTACGGATTGTCACCGTCACGCTAAATTTCAGAATCCATCGAGCGGTTATCCGGGAAAATGCGTCGGCTATGGACGAGCGGAAGGACGGACAGACGTCATTTTATAGGACTGTTCCGCTAAGGCGGGAGTACAAAAACTAATGTTGCATAAAGAGTAGCACATAATTAATGACATTACTCAGCCCAAATGATGCATAATGAAGTAATATCTAACACTGTACCCAATTTCAAGACTAAAGATGAAAGACTATAGATTTACAAGGAGCAGGCCCACAAGTACTCAAAACCTGTGAAGCAAAAAAAAAAAAAAATCACTCATATCAGTTCAAGGCAACTTTCCTCACAAGAGTTCAATCATAGATATTTTGCACTAATAAGAATATTAGAATTCCCTTTGACGTCTTTTGACACTACTGATACTTCCCACGGTGAAACAAATTTCTCGACATGTTATTGCACAGCATTCATTCATCACCACTCAATTACAGGTAAGACAGAAAAAAACGACACCTCCATCATCAAGTGCCACAGTATTTAAATCCTGAAACCTGATATGTGAACAGGGAAGCAAACAAACAAACAAACAAGAGAAATAAGAAATATGCTCTCACTTAACCATCAATCACTTACATTAGGAAAATCAAGGCCTAAAGTGAATTTTTCAGACAGCCAGCAGTCCCTGTTGTACTCTGGACCTGGAACAGAAGAAAAAACATAATCATATCAATCAGAACAGCAAAACGCAAATCTTCATAATTTTTTGGACAGATATTCAGTGCTCGATAGCAAAAAAAGAGAGACTTACCGTGAGATTGATGCATATATGACCACCAGTCAATGAGCAAAATTGGCAAAATAAGTTGGCCCAAAATCTGCATTTTTTGCAATGGTTACGTCATAAATAGATCTTCTTAGTTCCTGATTTTCTTCCAAAAAACAAACGTAAGAATGCATCTGTTGTCTGATAATTCAAAACCAGTTCAAATGCCCACCAAATTGTCAACTAATCAAATACTCATCAAATTGTTTACTAGTCTTAACAATTATATGAATTAGTAGTTCTGCAAATACTTTGGATATTACAAATATTTTCAGAATTATTTTTTGCTGTAAAATTGTTGCTAAATAAATTATAGCTACAATCTTCTTGAGCCGCAAACACAACTGTTGGAAAGGTGCTGGAATCCACACCACTCTACTGTACCCAATACATCTCCAGAATCTCATTAAAGTTCAGTCTACCCATAGTCGATAAAAGGCTGGGGTGTAAACCCCCTGTTAGAAAATATTTTCTAATGAGCCCATTTCATTCTGTGCCCATTTCTATGCGAGAAAAATCCTTTTCAGGACCTTTTTGCACAAAAATCACTATGCTAGCATTTCTGGTACTAGAGCTATGGGCCCAGGCCTGAGGGGTACTTTTGAGCAATCTGATTGGCTAAGAAGATTTCCGTCGATATTTCTCAACCCGTCCTTCTTTTGGCTCAAATTTTGGAATGTATAATTACACAGTGGCTATTGATACATGACCGTACGAATAAGATCGCCAGTTACTGATACGTGACTGTACGAATAAGATCACTGCCTTATTCGTACAGTCATGTTTCCGCCAGGAACCGTGAATCAGTGGACATGAAAACGCGCCAATCCAGGACTGTTTAGCACATCAAGACGGAGGAGACCAGGGAGAGGACGTCTTTGAATACGAGACCTGACAAATTAATTTTTGGACTTTTATTGTGAGAACTTTGTAGTGGTTGTGATTGAAACAGAAGTCTGAGCTTGATGAACACTTCTCAATGCTGGTGTTAATGATTTTCAGATGGCAAATTTCGTGCCATTTGTTGCACTTCAAGAGGATTTTGGAAGGACGCGTCAGTAAGTAACGATATATAAAATGTGGAACTAAATGCATTGAGGAGACGGAGTTCACGAAGACCTGTATTCTTGTTGCTTTTGTTCGTGATACATGCAACTTCAGCTGGCCACTGATGATCTTTGGAATATGATGGGTCCTAACAAAACAAAGGCATAAGAATGAATATAAACATTTTCTTTTAAGGTAGAGCACATGCCACATGAAAATGCTCTGGATTTAATAACAGTCGTAGTAGAGTTTCATTCTGGCGACTAATTTTGACAAATAAAAACCTTGAACAAAACGTATATAGCTAGCATCCAGCGCCAGTTAGCTAACAGGTTAAGTAGGTATGCCCAGCTAAGGATGGGGGTATGGGTACCTTGAGCAGTTTGCTAATTATAAGTTAGGAAGGAGGATAGTGGTTTTCCGTAGAGCAATACAGCATGTGACAAAAGTTATGTTTAATGCCCCCAGTTATGCATAAAAAGTCTATTCTGTAGCTAAGGGTAGCTTTATGTAAAACAAAAGCAAGGACATCATAGTTACCAACTGCTTTGAAGACTTAAAATCCATTTCAAGACACTCAAATGGCACACAACATTAGCATTTGAGTAGCTAAGTCTGTATATCCACTACATAAAAGTCTCCATCTGTTTCATATGTTGTCATGCTACCTACGCTCCAATCAGAAGAGCTGACATATTTTCTGTCCCCTTGGATACCTGACTTCTTCGCCTATCAATTGGCAATCGCCACATTTGTACCAGCCATGTATCAATAGGTCACTGCACTATTCATACAGTCACGTATCAATAACGCTGACGCTACATAGTTTCTACCCCCCCTCGGTAGAGGGGGGGGGTGACATGTTTTTGAAAAATTCCAGAAAGGGG
>JAOBRC010456789.1:0-11920 GCA_027575255.1 Scolionema suvaense
GGCAAAAACGACTCTCAAAAAACCTATGAGCTTCAAATTTGGACCACTCATTCTTGCTCACAAATAAGGGAGAAGTGCCAAACATGGTCCCACAGGTGTTCTGGTCCGCAAATTACACGCATTTGAAATTCGCAGACCGGCAATACAGTTCTCCGTAGGAACAAATGCAAAAAGAATTTAATTTGGCTAAAAACTCTAGGCAATAGGAATTTCTGACAAAAAGTGATGTATATATGCTAGAAAATTTGCGGTTTAATGGCAGCACAAGTAAGAAAACACTATATCTTCCGAAATTTGGATTTCTATAAGTCCTAAAACATGAAAAAAATTTAGACTTTACCCCCGTTTTTGGGACCCCCTGCAGCATGAATTAATTCAAATTAGACATTTTCTGAAGGAGCTCATTGAAAGCAATCATTTAAGCCCAAAATCATTGCAAACGGTTGTTCAGAAGTGAAATAAGAGCCAAAAAGAGGAAAATTTGGCAAAAAATGACAAATAAAATAGCCAGGTGACACCTCCTTGCTATAGGTCTGATGGCCAAATTTGCACCAGAAGATGCGCAAGTAAATTCGGTTGAGACTTGCAAAAATTTGCGTCAACAGCTTCAGCCGTTTTTTCACAGTAAAAAATATTAGACTGGGGGGTGGAACCACACCTCCCCCTTCTTATGTTAACCGTTAACTCTACTAAGTGCTCTTTACTTGCATATAACTGAGAATAAAATAACTGATATAAACTGTCAGTGTCAGGTAAACATCAAATTGATGCCCTTGGAGGGCTTACGCAAGCTTACATTGCACTATTGATATTGAACCATAATCAGCAATTTAACTTGCAGGAATAAAGTCAATATCAAACGTTCCTTTGAGTTGCACATAGACTAGAAGTCTGTTCTTTTGAAGTCACCCATATAATGCGGAAAGTGATGTCATGTAATTATAGCAGTCTGAAGAACAACTCTTACAATGGCATTCATAGCAGCAGCAGCAGCAGCAGCAGCAGCAGCAGCAGCAGCAGCAGCAGCAGCAGCAGCAGCAGTTGTCTTGAAGCTTCAGCCGAACCGATGGGTTTTTCCATAAGAAACAAGCTTATGACAAGTATGAAGTTCAGATATACCGATAATTAAGAAACATCTAAGAAACATGCTCAGACTCAAGCACGTCAGGTTAGGAAGGAAACACTTACGCACAACTGTCACATATTTTAACATATTTTAAGCTTACTTTCACTAGATAACATTACACGTCGTTAGAAACGCAGGCACAAATTCTTAGACGAAACCCATCGTGCACTTATAACTTCAGTGTATAACTTCAGTGAATCAAACATGTCTCACTATGCTGAATTATAACAACGGTTAAGAAACATTTTCATTTAAGAAACGCTGTAGGCTCAAATCCATGAAAAAATTAAAGGCGAACAATGGTCAAAAATGAAGTTTTAACAGATGACAGAGCACATGAAAACATGACATTTCCCATCAACACCATAACATGAAAAGCTTGCTTAGTTCTAGATATTCCCTCTTAAAGCGTACCTTAAGGGAAGAAATTTTCGAAGGACGAAAATTTCGCAGATTTCACGGTTTTGGGGCAAATCTGCGAAATTAAATTCACTTTTTTAGCTCCAAAAATGTTCAAACGCGAAAATTAATTCCCGCGCTAATTTATCCACTATTGAATTGGGAAAATAAATTCCACAAAAAATATAGTAAAATTCCAATAATCTTTAAAATAATGCATTCTTTATCAACTACCTTTGACCTAAGATTCCAAAAATCTTTAAAATAATGCATCCTTTATCAACTACCTTTGACCTAAAATTGACTATCTATTACAGTGACGAGTACAATATGCCAAAATGTTATTTTGATGGGGAAATCTTCCCAAAAATTTGCGAGAAGTGTTCAAAATTTATTCCCGCGAAATGCATTGTTTAGCATGGACCTTGAAAATTAATGAAAAAATGTGACCTTGAAAATTAATTCCCTCGAAAATTCCTTCCCTCCTGCTACTATCTTGATTTTTCCAAGTTTTGATGAGTAATTCGATTTCCTTAGTAACACAAAAGCTTATGTTATTTTTTTTAATGGGTCTTAGACATATTGCTTGGCTTTATGATGAGATGAAAGAGATAACCCACTGCAATATCCGATGTTGAGTATTTTGGAACCAAAATGAAGATAATTCGAGTGAGACACCAATGACATCATGTATAATTAGTGAAAAGATAGCAGCCACTGTCCAGCACTGGACTTTTGGGATAGATCTCGGGAACTAGTGTATGCCATGTTTTGTTGAGTTCCATCATCTGCTAAAATTTTATTTTTGACCATTGTTCCCCTTCAAGAAACATTGAGCTTGAATGGCTTTACATGCTTCTTATAAGAAAAGAAAACGTGCGATTTTAAAACGTATTATAATGCAATAAATTAGGAAGGAAAGTATTATAAAAGCAGTACTAGAAATATTTAACTTAACAAATGCCTTCCTAACAGCCATGCATTTCTTGAGAATAGCAGCATCAAAGGTTAAAATACATTTTAAGACCTAGCAGAGATTGTCCTGTCAATCTTTCCAGAATGAGCCATCTGTTGGCTGTTACATATTCGGAGAAGACGAACATTACTGAAGTTCTTGCTCAAACAAAGCTCCTAAAAACTATAATTGTGTGTATATATGATATCACATCACGCCGTCAAGAAATCAACGTTCTGATATCCTCCGAAACGGACTATTGATTAGTTCCTTAAAAAGGTATACATGTTTAGCATTAAATTGCACTCCAGTTCAGGTAATTGTATACTTTGTACATTTCGAGAATAAAACATATCTAATGTGGAATTTTGTTGCAAGAGTTAAGCAACATAGTTGGCACCCAGAGAATCCACAAGTTTAAAATAGGTTTCGTGCAATCGCAATTATTACTCACCCACTTCTCCTGCAACATGTTCATCGATTTCTTCCGTAACTGATAACCGGGACAGCATGGTAACACCAATTCAGTTTACTAACATAGACCCTCGATATTCCAGAGACGAATACTACGCAAGGACGCAATAATGAATCTGAAATTGACATACAGCTGTTTTTAAGTCTAACGACAGGTACACATATCTTTGATAGGGTGTCTAACATAGTTGCCTGAATGGCACCCTCCTCGAAATAATACATTGCACCACTCTACAAGTTATCGGAAGTTTGATGCTACAGCCAAGAAATAGCAGGAATAGTTGTCACCAAACGCCGTGCTGCCTTTAGAAAAATAAAACTGAAAGGAAGTTAAAGTTAAATCTGTTGACATGCACCAAGGAAATTTAAAAATCACTTCCTTGCATGTACTGTTCACCTCCAACAATGCTCAGAAGGTCCACGCAGGCTCTAGTTCGGAACCTGATGGGTGTGTATTGTGAATATTTGCACTATCTGCCCGATGACCAATCTCAACAGTTGTTCCCAATTAGGTTGCCGCAGATGACAAAATAATCGCCCGGGGCGCTTATTAAAAAATTTCCTCTGGGCAGGGAGCACTTAATTAAGCAGGGGCGCAGAAAAAACTTTGTTCAATATCTCAAATTAGTTTTTAACGCTATGCTGTTCTTTTTGCTATATTTTCTATATTTTTCCTTCAATTATCTTACAAGCAAAATCTCATCGTGCTCTTGTAATATGCCAATGTCTTCGCAATGATCATTGTTTTTCATGCCTAACTAACAAAGCCCTACCGTGTAAATGTAAGCTAGGGGGGATTTGTAAAATATACTCCTACCGGGAGCGCTTATTTGGAAGCGGCGCTTATTCGGCAGAGGGTGCTTATTCGGCAGAGGGCACCTACTCCGTCTATTTACGTTAATCAGGTTTGACTGATCACTGTTGGTTTCATAGAAATGCACATTTTCTGACACTCGAGAGTAGACCAAAAAAAACAACAGATATGATGATGATACATGGCAAGTTAGACTATCGCTGACTCGGAATTCTTCTTATGGCTGTGAGAAAGAAAACGACGAATTCTAGTCTAATGGCAAGTAATATGTTAGAAGCAATTAGCGTTTGTGAACTTTGAACGTTGTAGGAACCAAGGATTATGGGTCGAAATCCCACTGAGGTAAATCTCAATGCAGCTGAGAACCATGATCATAGTCCTGGCAGCTTTTACTCGCTTCAAACAACTCTGTTGACGATAATGGACCCTATTTGATCATGAAATGTTTTCAAACTTACGCATTTGCACAAGTTGATAAGTACAATTTCAAAGGTATTCAGAACATTATGTGACTGCATCGAACAATTACTCAAGAGGCTAGTACGACATAACGTACCGGAAAAATTAAAAATATGGATGCTAAATGACCAGTAGAATAACTTCTGCGCAATTAGTAAAGTGCAAACTGTATTTTGCTAGTAAACAAGTCAATGCTTTCCTATTTCGAAATTTTCGGATTTTGTGGTTTCTCAGTAAATCTGCAAAGATTAAATTCCTTTTTCGCCCTATCATATTCTCATCGCCAAAATTTAAATCCCACGATATTTCTCTGCCATCAAACTACAAAAATAGATTTCTCAACACATTTCACAACATTTATTGTTCACCAATTGCCTTTGAGCTAAGGTCGGCAGTTACTTTTGAAGACAACTGCACAAGCTAAAATACTATTTCGGTCCAGAAATAGTTTATTCAAAGAAACTTTCGCGAATTTTGCGAGTTTCGGCCTATCTGCCTCGCGAAATTTTTCATAGGAACGATTTCCCGAAAGTTTATCCAGTGCAATGTCCATTTTCTGTGGATATTCATAGCAACGAAAATTTAATATATGCAAAATTGTTTCTCTTCGCGAATTATTGGTGATTTACAGATTCGTGAAAGTTTATCCAAAAAATTCGCGAGTTTTTACCTCGCCAATGTTTCTCTCGCGAAACTTTCTACGATTAAAGTACGAGGAAATAACTTAACACAAATTTATCGAAAACATTTAAAGGCGAAGATTACCACGAAAAATTTCTTCCCGTAGTAATGTATGCAGTGCACAGGAAATACAAAAACTGATCGATCTACCTGTGACACTGGAGGGCCTAACCTGATACTGACCACAAACTTATGGCGGATGGCACGCCATACAGGACGAAAAAAAATTACAAACTAACAGATACACAGCCGAGTACAACATCCTCTATAACTGCAAACTATGCTAGCTGCATTAGCTTGTGCGTTAAAATCAATGACGAAACAATACCAAACGAAAGAAAACAAAAATTATCATTGGTTCAGAATATTCAAAAGTAGCAGCCGCATACAGGTGTGGTCATACTAACAATTTTTTACGCTTAATCTTCTTTTTCTTCGATGGAGAATGGCGTGGTAGAGCTTTTGTAAGGTCTTTAGACTGTTTCTTCACATTACTCTTCTTCTGTTCTTTACTCTGAGAATGTTTCCGCTTCCGATTTGCAGGGGGAGAAGCACTAAAACAAGAAGAGGTTAGCTGCTAAACAAGCATGTTATGCAAGAATGAAAAAAGTGAATACACCTAGACACGACGTGCTATAAAGGTATATGCATTTTCGGAGGAAAAATTTTGGGGATCCAAATTTCTTTATATTCGTAATGTCCTCCTTCGTCAAAACTTTATCTTGAACTAAATGTTTGTAATTGTAAATTCGACATTCGTCTTACGTCTGATAAAGGAGGCCAATTGATGGGAATCTTTTATAATAGAACATAGGCTGCACATATGTACTCCTAATAAAGAGATTTTTGGCCGGTTCATACTCTCAGCAAAATATTTTCCTGCGTAAATGGTTCATGAATAACACAATAACAAATTTCACAATACTCTCCGAGGAGCCATATTGAGCAAGAGCGTCAGAATGCATGATACACAGCTGATTCATATCAAAAAAAAATAAGCCGTAAAGTATGGAACTACATGAATCACCTTCACAACTTTTCAGAGGAGCATCAGCCAATTAGTTACTTAGTTTTTTCTTTAGAAATGTACTCTTGAGCAGCTAATTGTAGGGGCCCCCCGTTGGCAATTTCCCAAAAATTTCACCACCCATTTCCATTTATTAACACCCCTCCCGTTTAGTGATTTTACAGAAAATGCCGACCCCCTTCTTACTCACAGCCCCTCCCGATTATGGATTTTGAAACCGAAAAATCAAATGCTGTATACGTTTCTCTCAGTTTTGAAAATATGAACAAAATGAACAGTACAGTCTTAAATACTAACAGGCAACTTTTGATTCAGAATTGAAATTCAAACCATCAATTCTCAAATCTTTCTTCTTTTGAAACGAACTTCTGAAAAAATCACATTTTTTTTTAAAAAACGTCTCTAACACCCCCCCCCTCTGATTACACAATTTTTCTGGAAATTCACCCAGATCCATTTATTAACACCCCTCCCGTTTAAGAACGTTTCATCAAATGTAGACCCGCCGCCTGCTATTACACCCCCTACAATTGGCTGCCAAAGAGTAATTACTTTCAGTTCTTTTCAAACCAGCATATAAGAGCATAAACGAAGGAAAGCTGTACGTTTTAACCATATTGAACCTAGAGAGAGGGAGCATTCTGTGTCACCCCACCTCCGACAGAATATCTCATAACTCCTGAACTACGTAAGACAACCAAGCCAAACTTGGTGACTTTTCCTAATTTTTCGTAGCTACCCCATAGCGCAAAGACAGTAGAAGAACAACAGAAGAGCACGCATTATGTTGAAAAAAACGACACTTTTGGCGAAAATTGACCAAGGGAAATATTTTGGTTCAAATCAAATCAATGTTTTAGGCCTCTTTACGATGCAAAAGCTGCATATTAAATTAATTATTTTGGTCACTTCTGGGCAAAAAAAATCATGATGTCAGCCAAATTAATGACGTCATGAGTAAATTTTGCATAACTTATGTTTACTGAGCCCAAGGCTAAACGCGTACCACGTTTCATTGATATAGCTTACGTACTTTAGGAAATACTGAGGGGTGCCCCCCTCTCGTCTTGAGGAGCCACTTTTGACCATAGGCAGAATAGAATTAAAGAAAAGAAAAGATAGACAGACAGACAGACAGACAGACAGACAGACAGACAGACAAATATTTTACCTGATCTGCTCTTTGGTAACTTTGTTCGGACAATCTCGACGTTTATGGCCATCATCTCCACATATGTGACAACCAACAGAAGGTTGATTCCTGAAACCAAAAAAAAATACACACTATCAACGTCTTCCCCTCCACATGTGGTCAAGTCGTTCCGCAAAAAGGGAAATGTAGATCAGTTCTGATATGTTAAACCCAACATGCTACATCCACACATCGCAGAAAAACTTTTTCTGTATAATCTTTCAGTCCCACAACAAAACAATCAGAAAGTTCACAGGAAGCATTTTCTCATGCTCACAGTACTGAAAATCGATAGACACACCCTTGCTCTCTTCCCTAAGGTAATTATTTTCTAGCGCAATGAATTTGTGGCAAACAAATTCTAGGCAGAATCGTTCAGCACTTTTCGCAAAAATCGACCCATTAAAATCCATCAAAGTCTGCCATTTACAAAAATTAGTTCCACGAAAGTAAAAGAAAATGCACAACTCTTTTAGGTTCGCAAAAGACAGTCCAATGTTTCTTGCATGTCCTCCTCAGATTTGGATTACTTAAGTGATCCGATTGCTCAAGCAATCTTGTTGTGTGACTACAGTTAATATCTACATTTCGAGAAAACTACTCTTAACAAGCCGCAGAATTAGTAGACTCCTGCAAATTTAAGTAGGGATCATTGAGTTAACCATGTTAAGGAAGTAGGGCATGCCACTGACGACATAAAAAACATAATATCATAAACATTACAACAATGGCTAAGTCTGTTCACATGAAAACACCATAAACATGACAAAAACAAAGCCACACTCAAGTGCAACAAGATTGTTCTCAGATATGACACACGATCCATAACATAATTACAATCGCTATTACATTACATCATTACATTAAATCTTGATATATTCGACTAGAACTGCCTAAAAATGCTATTTCGGATATACATGAACACTCCTGAGACGAGTGAGTCCTCTCAGATATGAAACACCGTCCATGCTATAACTACACGATTTTTTTTTATAAGCAACTCAGAATTTTGGTCAGATCTCAAGTTGCTTATTGGTCAGCCAAATTCTAATACTGAAGTTGCTAAATCTTTTTTCCCGTGTTCATGTCAGAAAAAGAGAAGAAAAGCTAAAAATTTTCAATGCAGGGAATACATATGTATTTTTTAAAGTAGGTACAGTGAAAAACAACTTATCACAATACAAGGTTCATCAAATACATATAGCTAGCTACCTACACTAACAAAAGAAAAGTGTTTATACAATGCAGATATGAAAAAAGTTGCTTATGTGCCATGGCTGTCCAGAACTGAAGTTGCTTGCCGTAATTATCTGAAAGAGCGCCCCGGCTTGAATGAGCGCCCCCCTCAAATGAGTGCCCCGGCGCTCATTCAGATAATTACGGTAATGATTTTTTGATTTCAGTTCAGTTGTTTATAAAGGAGTTGCTCACAAAAAAATCCTGTAATACAGCAGTTAGTTATTCCACGTAAAAAAGATTGGCTCAACAAACGAATGTTGACATATTTAACCAACAAAAAAACAAAGGGTTTTTATGGCGCATGGTCTATAAGACAAGTACTGCTGCTTCTCAGTTTTACACCATTTCAAAACAAAGTAATAAAAAGATCATAAATTCTCAATTGACTACAACCTGCTATAAAGTTCAAAAAACGAAACTCAGAAAAAAAGTCATTAACAGATCTGAAAATATTCCAAAAAAATTTTAAAAAAAGCTATTCCTTTGCAGACATAAATGGCTACGCCCAACCTGACCAAGAGATCTTCCACACGTGAAAAATGATCCATGGATTCATATGATAACGAATAGTGCCCAGTTTCACACCAAATACTTCAATAACGTAATGACCAGATTTTAAAGATTTTTTTCGTCAATGTCCGATTTCATTACTTTGTTTTGATTACGGATATTCATCCACATGCCCAATTTCAGAAAAACCCAATGAGCAGTTATCCAGGAAAAAGTGTTTGTAACGGACAGATGGAGCGACGGAGCGACGGAGCGACAGACAAACCCATTTTACGGGACTTTTCCGCTGAAGTAGGAGTCAAAAAAGACTGTTTTAGGTTTGTTTACTCATATGCACAACGACAGCCCCAACACGTTCAACAGTTACTTCCGTAAAAAAATTCATTACCTATGGGTATACACTACCCATTCAAGAAATCCAGCAGCGCTACTTCAGTCGCAGAAAACCAGATCTCTCTCAAAGACAAAAAGGTTGATCATACAACAAAACAAAACGCAGTCACTGCAAAATGATTTTCTAAACATTGTCATACCCAAACATAGAGCAGTTGAAACTCGGTTTCCAAATATACTGCAAACGACCAAGGAAGCTAGATTCCCACAGACTTTTGATTATACAAATCGCAGTGCATTCACCCCCCACCCCTGATAAGCTCTGCTAGGCTTGACGATTTTGCTTTCATTGAAAGAAAACAAGTCACATAATTAGTGGACTCCCACAAACTTAATAGAGAATCACCATGCCAGATCAAAGAAGAGAATAAGACGTAAGCCATAAGTTTGTACCACAGATGACAAAAGCGTAATGTACGGTTCTTGAAACATTGTCAAAAAACCCTAAAACAGCAATCATTGACATAAATTGTCATCCACATGTTGACAACAAGGGTCATAATAATATGCGCCTTGTTGCCTCTAAGATTCACGCCAAAAATGAAATGATAACAGATGACACATTTGGAAAAACAACAAAAATATCCATTTTCTGACTTAAATTACCACCCGCAAGCGTAACGAGATTTTCCTCAGACATGGCACATGGTTCATAACGTGCGCAGAGAGGCCTCTATGAATCAGCCAAAAATGAAAAAGATTGTATGAACCGTTCATGACATATTTGAAAAAAAAAACACTGAAAACCACCATTTTGGATATAAATTGCCACCCGTAAGCCAAACGAGATTGCCAGGAGACGTGGCATACAGTTCATAACATGCATACAGTTGCCCCCCTATATTCACATCAAAACTAACAATAAACAGATTAACTGTTCATTATATGCGTAGAAAAAAACCTGAAAATCATCACTTTCGATATAAATTGCCACCCGCAAGCCGCACGTTGTCAGGAGACATGGCATATGGTTCAAAACATGCGCAGAGTTGCCCCTAGTATTCAAACCAAAAATGACAAGAATCAGATGAAAAGTTTTTGACATATCTGGACAAAACTATGAAAAACGCAATTTTTTGGTGTAAGTTGCCACCTGCAAGCCAAACAAGATTGTCCGGAGACATGGCACATGGCTCATAACATGCATACAGTTGCCTCAAATATTCACATCAAAAATAACAATAAACAGATTAACCGTTCACGACATACATGGAAAAAACGCTGAAAATTGCCATTTTTGGACATTGATTGCCACCCGCAAGCCAAACGAGATTTTCAGGAGACACGATACATGGTTCAAAACAAGCGTAGAGTTGCCCCTAATATTCACACCAAAAATGACAAGAATCGGATGAAACGTTTTTGACATATCTGGACAAAACCATGAAAAACACAATTTTTTGGTGTAAATTGCCACCTGCAAGCCAAACGAGATTGTTCAGAGACATGGCACATGGCTCATAACATGCATACAGTTGCCTCAAATATTCACATCAAAAATAATAATAAGCAGATTAACCGTTCATGACATGCGTGAAAAAAACGCTGAAAATTGCCATCTTTTGACATAAATTGCCACCCGCAAGCCAAACGAGATTATCAGGAAACATGGCACATGGTTTAAGATAAGCCTAGAGTTGCCTCTAATACTCAAACCAAAAGTGACAAGAATCGGATGAACACTTTTCGACTTATTAGGAAAAAACCATGAAAAACGCCCTTTTCGGACGTGTATAAATTGCCACCTGCAAGGCGAACGAGAGTTTTCACAGATATGACACATGGTCCACAGCATAACTACTATTGACCTGTAGTTTCACACCAAAAATCACAAAAAAGTAAAGAAAGATTTTGAAATATTCTTAAAAAAACCCTAAAAACGGCCATTTTTGGGCATAAATTGCCACCTGTAAGCCAAAAAAAATTTTTTTTCAAAATTCTGGCTGCATCACTTCGTCAATTACGGATTGTCACCTTCCCACCAAATTTCAGAAAAAATCGTTGAGCGGTTATCCGGGAAAATGCGTTGGTGATGGACGGACGGACGGAAGGACGGACGGAAGGACGGACATACCTCATTTTATAGGACTCTTCCGCTAAAGCGGGAGTCCAACAAACAGACAGCCAA
This sequence comes from Scolionema suvaense, assembly GCA_027575255.1. Lineage (NCBI taxonomy): Eukaryota > Metazoa > Cnidaria > Hydrozoa > Limnomedusae > Olindiidae > Scolionema > Scolionema suvaense. The sequence continues at coordinate 11,398 of JAOBRC010456789.1, forward strand.
TAACAACCATATATAACTCATATGTCTCCGGAGGTTCCAGCCAAACAAGTTTTCTCGGGTGTGATACATGATCAATAATATAACTACAATTGCTACTAAGTTTCACACAAAAAAAATTTCATAAAATAAAACCTGAAGGGGCCATTTTTGGACAAAAATGGTCACGCCCAACCCCAAAAAAATTTTCCCCAGATACAACACATGCTTCACTTTCTCATTATAAAACAAGTCACATAATTAGTGGACTCCCGCAAAATTAACTGAGAATCCTTGTGTAAGATCAAAGAAAAAACAGGACATAACCCAAAAGATTGACAACAAAAATAACAAAGAACCGATAAAGGGTGCTAGAAACATTGTGAAAAAACCCTGAAAATAGCCAATATTGGCATAAATTGCAACCTGCATCCTGAACAACATACTCCGATATAAGGCACGGCTCACAACATAAAGTAAGCTGCCCCTAAGATCCACCCAAAAAATGAGAAAAAAAAGTAAGAGTCTCTTCAACATATCTGGAAAA
>JAOBRC010456900.1:1294-11920 GCA_027575255.1 Scolionema suvaense
CTCAGTTCCTTCTCCTCACAGCTCAGTTCCTTCTCCTCACAGCTCAGTTCCTTCTCCTCACAGCTCAGTTCCTTCTCCTCACAGCTCAGTTCCTTCTCAATATTTCGCAGTTGGCAACAATTATGAACCTGAAAATTGGTGTACTTATTATGCATTGCGTAATCTACAAATAAGCACAGAAATGTACTCCGCAAGGTACGGGTGGCAATGGCGACATCGTTACCTTTGTCCAAAAACAATAGATATCCTTTGTGTTAGCATACGGCCTCAATCAAGTGTTACCTCTATCACATTGTTAGGAGATTATGCAAAATTTTTCCAATTGTATCTCTATATAACGTATTTTACTAATTTAGGCGGTTTGAAAGTAATAGATATCCTTCGTGTTAACACGCCTCAACCATGTGGTAACTCTATCACATTGGTAGGAGATTATGCAAAATTGTTCCAAATGTATCTCTATATAATATATTTTACTAATTTAGGTGGATTGCAAACTTTGATGAGCTAAAGAGGTTTTTTGTGGCGTTACAGACATGTTTTTCACCATGTTTTCTAGTTTAAAAGGTCTGCTACAGGCAAAAGATCAGCTAGGAAAAAAAAACAGCTGCTCCCCCCGTAGAAGCAGACAGATATACATGTAAAAACAATTCAACGGTTTAAATTAATCTACGTTGAGAATAATGTTCCATTGATCAGCACACTTGCTTGTAGTCTGTAAATCATTGACAAGAAACGAGCAGACAAATATGTATCGTCCGAACACAGGTTACATATCGCCGTTGCTATCACTGATGCAAACAATAAACACTGATAGAAACAATAAAATTATTGGCAATTTTCTTTTAAAAAGAGTCTTCAATTCTAACTCGAGCTTAACTAACATTTTCTCCAACTTTTAGCCAATGAATCTGTTGAGGATCAAAGAAAAATGTTTTCATTAACGTACGTTTATGATCGCTCTATGAAGATTAGTACAAAGCGTAGTCAATTTTCTCGTTTGAAAATGATTTTCAAACCTTTAGTTAAAGAACTATAAAAACATCTAAAGGGTACAAGCAGTTTCCTGAACCTTAACTTCTGTGAGTCTAATTTTAAACCGCGTATTCTGTGGGGACCTGTTTCTAGAACCGTTCCTGAGAATTTGCTATTCTGTGAGGTGCAACTGGAGAAAAAGCTGCTGTTATGAACGATCTTTTGCTCTAAAATGTAGCTTTTTTCGTCAAGATGTATGGTCTTTTCATGTAAATGCATTAAATCACGTTGTTTTTTGTGTTTTCAAAAGCCTCCACAAAATTTTCACTGCAGGAACAAACGTAACAAACAAACATACCTAACGTCGATGGGGGCGAACGAACTGAAAGGAAATTCATTGAACTAGAAACAAGCACATAACGCCATAGACTGAAAGGAATAGCTAAGACTGATGCGAATAAATTTTGGAAAGTTGGGATTGGTGTATAATTTTAGGTAAAACTTCTCACAGTCCAATAGTTTTGCTAACGTCAGCAGAATTTAGAATTAAGTATTCAAAAAAATTGTTATGTGGATCTAAATTTTTAACTCTTGTCTGACAGTTACATCAAATCTGTTTGGGGGTGGTTATTGGCATTCTTGAGTTAGGTAAAGAGCACTTTGCACCTATCTCCAGTGAAACAAGGTTTCCCAAGATCTCAATAAGTGCATTTAATGCAATAGAAATAAAAGGCTTCAAAAATCATTTTCCTCTACCAGATCCTCTTTCAACTTCTGAGGCCAGATGTCCAGTAAATTGTCTGGTGGTGTGCTGTCAAGAAACCAATCTACGAAGTATTCGGTTTCTCCAAAGTCAGTCTGCATTGGCCTCACCAGATCAAAGTGTGTGAAGAGATCAGTAAGAAGTTCCAAATGATTCTCTTCCATACCGGTTGGAGAGTAAATGTATCTAAAGATAAATTATTGCTACACATTATACATCGGTAAGTAAACCATCAACATATAATCTATTGAAAGCAACTATTAGAAACAAGTGTTTCATAGACGATCTACCCTAAAATCGCTTTTACGTGCACATTGTGCCTGGTATAATCTTTTATTTCGAAAGTTTCATCCAAGATTTTTTTAGAATTCAGTGCCCACCTTAGCATATTGGGATTTTTTCTCTCTTCAATGGTAGGCGGTGGGATTTGAACCAAAGACTTTGCGAGCACTAAGGGCACGCACTAACCGTTGATTCTTTATAAACAACGGTTTTTTTTGGAATTCAGCCTGGGTGTTGTTTGCTTTCAGCCTCGGAAATTTACCTGATAACCAATGTCAACATTTCTCTATACGGGGCTGCTGCCCTATTTCCGTATAGAGAAAAGCGACATCTGAGGATAGTGGCCAGAACAATTATTTCTGTCACGATTCATCACGAATACAAAATCAGCAGGTCGATAGATTCTTCAACTCCTCAAAACCAAGCAATAACAAAATAGATATTTCCAAAGCCCGTCTCGACTTTCAAGAGACTCGGCAGGTGAAGAAAAAAGCACTAATCAGCGATTAAAAATAATCGTGCCATATCGAAGACATGGTAAACATCTCAAGAAAAACCTACCATCTTCTGTGCATCGACGTCACGTGACGTAAAGGCATAATGCCTTGCCTTACAAAACTATGTTGACTATCTTTTTAACAACTGTAGTGAAAGTTATGAGTCAGGAGTATACTTCTGCAAGAACATATATATATCTTTTTTTTTTGGGGGGGGGGGGTTCCACCCACTAGGTGTGATGATGTTATTGTTATAGTACAGTAGGCTCAACTTTACATGTCAAAGAAGGAAAAAAGCCATAAATAATTCTAAAAGCAAATCTTTGGAACAATATACCATTATATTGAGGAAATGACAGAAAAATATATTATTTCGAGCTTTTCATTGCAAATTTTGGAATATCGATATTTTTGACATTTTTCAAGAATGTGACGCTATTTTGATGATGTCAGCAAAAATTCAGTGACGTCATCCATGACGGAATCTCAAGTTAAAGGTGTTGCATAGCACTGCTTAGATGTTAGCAATTTTGAGCCTGGTGTTGCTTGTACAAAGAAGCATGCAATTGCTAAGCTAGCAGTGCTCTAAGTGTTTAGGTGAATATGAATTGGTTATTCCTCTGAGTGCAGCTACGCAATGGCAGCTACGGGTTAATGGTATCCTAGATACTGTATCATGGCACCTACTCTGTTGGCTTGAATCGTGGAATTTGCCGATGTCGTTCAATTTAGTTCACAAAATGAATCATTTTCTCGTTCTTTCTAGTTATGTGTGTCCCATTTTATAAGGAGGCAGCTCAACAGCCGGCAGCTGAACAGTGAACCATGACTCAAAGGAAGACAACGAGAAGAAGAGTAGATTTATTTTCAGGAGGTGCGTGTCGTGTGTCCCCACGCGAAAGTTACTTTCCTCATGCACTTCACTTTCTCTGTCTGCAGTAACGTCACTCTGACTGCTTCGCAATTTCAAGATCGTGGATGCGGCAATTTTGACTTCTGCTTCTGAGGCATTGAATAATTTATCATTGTACGGTAAGTTTGAAATTCGTGTTTCAACCTATACTCGTCATTGTATAAGAAATTTCCTCTGACCATTGTTCAGTTTTAAATATTTCTACAGGGCGCAATCCCATAATACGATAACGAATGGAACTGTTGCGTCTTATTTAAGATGTTGCCAATACCACCACTCGCAGTCCTTGTACACTATTCATACTGCAATGCAAATTCTTTAAGTTTCAGCGGACTGTCAGGCCTTCGTTTCGGTTTCTCCCGGATATCTGTGTGTGTATGCAATATGCACGTTTACGTTTCTGACTTGTGCTACACATCTATAGTACAAATTATTGCTAAATTTGAAACCAAAACATTGAGTGGTTACAGAGATATGGCCCTTTTGTTATCAGATAAAAAAAATGTCAGACTTATTTTTAAATGTTTTTGTAATAGATAAAAGGTTATTTAGCTGCCTTATGTACCTCACTGAAGCTGGATCTGTAATATTACTACTTTTATAGAGTACAAATTTAACCTAAAAGAATTGCAATATTTGTATTTTTTGGTCAAAAAATAGCAAAAATCATGATCCTTAGGTATAAATGTTTGCGACATAACAAAGTAACCCCCGACATTACAGATAGGAGACGCCTGGCAAGCCCCTGATGATATCCAACGCTAAAAAGCCCATTTAAAATAGGGCTAATACAAATTTTAGTGCTTTGCTCCGAGGATCATTAAATGTCGTGGGAGGGGAAGGGGCCAGATAAAAACCATCCTACCATATTTTGTATCACTGCAGCTAAATGGTAGACCTTGTAGTAGGTTTTCGGATGTTTGGATAACGTTTCGTGATAATTCCTATCGCATAACCCTATTTCCAACGATGCTCCGATGACGTTATGATGAAAAGTGCAGTTCAAAAGTATCAATAACAGGCCGACTTAGTACGTCGTTCCCAATAACACATGACAAATATGTATTGTACGGTAGGGGTTATATATGGCTTCATGGTTAACAGTACAAGGCTTGGGCTCTTTGAACCCTTTAAAACTTAGAGAGATCGGGATGAGGGGTTAAAGCATGATTTTATGGCTCGTTCCTTCAATAAGATGAAGATTGCTGCAAATTGCATGTGCAATTGACAGCGGTTGATCGTCACTGCTGTCTGATGGAAAACTTGTGACGAAAATAGCTCTGTTTCTCTTTCCTAAAATTTACACAATGAATATGTACGTGACGTCCTGATGTTTTCAAATCTGCCCACGGTTTTAAGCGCCTACTGGCTGAAAATGCCTATTACATGATGCGGAGTTACAAGAATCTGAAAACAAGTGAAGAAGGAATAACATACATACTATTCTATATAAACGTAATCTCTTGTTTACCTATACTACGCTATATGCTCATTTCAAATTTTCTGTCATTATCCTTATCCTGTTTCGAACTGAAGTGTTTTGTATTTGTATCAAAATTTTAAACGATTTTTACCTGTGTACAATTTGAGAACTTGCAAATCAAGCTGCAATGGAGTACAGTGTGGCAATTTTACATGATGCTCATTCTTTCTCTTTTCAAAGTACGTCATCTTGAGAAAAAGAAAAAAAAAGAAAAAAGAAAAACAAATATTGCTCAGAATGCCTTGCTAAAATTGCTGATTTGGTGAATAGGGGGTGGGGCTATTAAGCAAAAACTGTGATTTTGATTGATTCATGAATGGGGATTTTTAAATTGATAAAAATTCAAATGGCTGGAGTAATAAAATGCTATTTCTCTCCTTCTAGATATTTCTTAAATAGCAAATGTCAAAGCCCTGAAAGTTTGGCAGGGGTGGGGGGATTAAGTAGTCCTTGACAAGAACTCTCGTCCTATAGTCTTTCGCCAAACAATGGAGTTACTTTGAGACAGCACATGCTCTCCTTCTTGACCCAAAGACTTTTCTTAATTTGATTCAATTTTGTGACAACATCGTCTATGTATCAAAATTAAAACTCCTTTTGTTTTTTTTGCGTGATATTAGCATAAAGAAATGCCAAAATTGATATTTTAAATTTTTAATGATTCCTCTGGAACATAGAAAAAGTGAATGCATTGCTCCAGAGAAATTGAATGGCCAAAAGGTCTCTACATCGTACTTACTTCATTAGTCGAGCAGACAATCTTGCACATTGAAGTAGTTGTTTCTTCTCTCTATCGAATGATGTGTTGCAATACTCCAAGTCTGGGTTAACATTCTCTAATAGTTGTAAGCTTTGGGCATGGTCTACTCGGAACAGCTTCTTGAGCGCATTAGATAACCATTGAGGGTTTAAGAAAACGTATTCATTTACGTTGACAATTTCGTCAAAGTATAGGATCTGACCAGTTCGATCTAGATATATAAGAGCTCTTTCAAACTGTGCCATGTTCAACTGGAACTGATCGTCTGCGTCACTATTGTAATATTTCAGAAATTCAGTTTTGCAAACCGGTTCACTGCAAGTGTCCTTCTGCTGCTTGCAGACAGCTATTAACCTTTTCCAGCTTCCAGGAATACTGCTAACCATGCGGGGGAAAAGATCAGTTAACTTTGAAACTCGTAAGACCTCATCCATAAACTGTTTGAGGCCATCCAAGGTATCTTTAGTGGATAAGTAAATTACATGTGGTGCATTGCCCAAATGATCCGTCATAGCTACCAGTTGCTGAAAGTAAAAAATAGAATAAAATATGAGATAATATATGGGACTATAGTCGCTCGCCTCATCAACAAGATTTTATTTGTAGGACCCCAGGGGTAGCTACTGTTCTAGTTGTTCTTCGTTTCAGCCTTTGCAAGGACTTTTTGATTTGCAGTTAATTAATATGCCAGATGCACGTCGGGTCAGATTTAAGTTCAATACAAAACCCGACAGGGTATCGAAGTTGTACAGGATTCCTGCAAAAGCAGGCTGATTTATTTCCCTGATGTTTCTCTGACAGTTACTTGTTTTTCCGTGACATTTTCATTAAAACGTCTGCTGTTGAAAGGACATAAGGCCACTCATAACAGGGGCGGATACATACCATGTCAAGTGAGTCATCGGACACGGTTTTTATGCTCCACGCATGCTAGAGCGATAGGATAGCCTCCAAGCCTTATTGGTTATCGATGTATGGCTAAATTGAAAACGAAGTCAACCTCCAGCAACCGTGTAAACATTTCTATCTCGCTACATTCCAGTTTCTCCGCTTTTACCCGATCCAGGTTACTTTACGAGTCTGGACACTAGGTGGGCGCAACGGCACACTCGATATGCACCAATCAAGGTTCGTTCTTTTGTTTGCAATAGCGTCTACATAGAATTGATAGCCTGCTTGCCGTACGACCAAAACTGTGTCAGAGACGTGAGTCAGTCGTGTGGCGAGGCGGAAAACTTTCCTTTGATCCTATTGTTAAGAAAGTGCAGACGTGTGTCAGAGCAGAGCTTCAGGTAATTATTGGTGGCCTGGAAACCGTGTCAGACGACCGTCTTGCTTCAATGGCAGAGTTACAACAGACGATTATGCTGAAGGTGAAAACAATCGGTAACATGTGAGCTGGTTTCATGCTGAGAGACGCACACGAGGCAAATCTAGCGAGAGCAGAGAACTGTCCGAAAGCAAGTTTAGTGAGAGCATCTTAGTGGGTATGGAGAATGGCGATCTGTGTTTAGCTTCAGGGACCGATAGTAACGATTAATGTGGCTGGAATCTGCGTTGTACTTCGAATTGGAAACAGTGAAAGAAAATACCATTTTGCTGCTTAACGGAATGGTGGATTTTTTAAGCGATTCGAAATCGCCACGCTGCAAGGTAACTGGTCTGTCCTGCTGTGGTTTAGAAGCTTACTGTATTATTTGAAACATTTTTGTGTGGACCTTGGCAAGAGATACTGAATGAAATCGTTTTCAGCATAGCTCCATAGCAGTTCCCTAAACAAAGATGTGCTGCATTCAGTTGTTTGTTTTACCAGCATATCAAAGTAGGCCTAGTTCATGCACTACAGAGGAGTGACTATTTTCATTGCATAACTATGACATGGTTTTTCAAATTTCTGTATCCGACCCCGCATAATTAAGTGCATATTTGCCGTCGGTGTGTCGGTGCAATTAGGGCTGAGAAAATTTTATGTGGAAAATGATACAAAGATTCATCAATTGGTGGTTGAACCATCTACAATCGTGGTCAAAGCTATTGGCACAAGTGTAACTGTATGTCAATTTCATACTACAACTCAATCATCATGGGTAGAGCACTTTTCGCAGCCTTTTTTTGTGCCCCTTCTCCCGAAACAATGTAGATCATGGTAGGAAATATTCTCGACATGATCGCTTATGCATGTGCATCTTTCATGGAAATGGCATATAGTGTTCCATTGAGTGAAGTACATCAAAGTTGAACGGATTACCATTCACAGCGTATGGGTGCCATACATGATGTTTGTGACAATATGTTTTGCCAACGTGTGTAAGCCAAGCCAACTAACGCTTAACCGATAAAGCAAAGAGTACATCGAAGTTGAACCGATTAACTTCCACAGCGTATGTGTGCAATGCATTATGTTTGTGACAATAAGTTTTAGTAAAGGTTGTAAACTTAGCTAAATATTCATGACGAGAAACCTAGCTCAGTATGAAGATCCGTGCAATGAGATATTCTCACTTAGCTGATGCTTCACAACAGAAGTACTGAACAGGAAGATTAAATAAAATGCACCACATGCAACCAAACAGAGCGGGCGCACAAAAAGTATCAATCGCCAATACGCCAATGATCCTGAGATGTTCCCATTTTTCGAGATCCAGTGATGAAAAATCTATAAACTAAGATTTCTAAACTGAATTTATCATAGCTGGAGCAAAATTTATCTGCCTTTCTTGTGAGACGTTTTAATAAAGAACCACCAAGCATGATTTGACCTTATCCATTAGACATTCAGTTATGAGACAATAAGGTAGGTCACGAAGCAGTGATAATATAAAAGCAGGCAAAACCACAAACGATACCAAAAGGTAGCATGAAGTGCGAGTAAACAGCGATCAAACCCCAATGAGAGACTCAAGACATCAAGGAAAGATCCTGCAAGAATACGCACAGTGATTTTCACCCCGGCAGAGTATGGCAGTTCATTTGTTGCAAAATTCAACGGAATGTAATTTCTATGTTTCTCGTAACATTTCTCATTTAACATTCAACATTGCGTGTTTCTGTTGCGATTTGCATGCAAAGTGTACAATTTTTATTTGCCAGCTCCACTAGCGTCCATTATATTACGATTTGATTTGATCAATGTCAAGTGTTCGGCGCTGAACAACATTGTCCTCGTGCAGTGCGATAAATTGCAATGCAACGAACGCAACAATTTATGGTCAACGAAGTCTTTTCGCGGTTAATGGGATCGGGTCCTTAAATTTCCGAGGTAATTCTTCCCACGAGTTCCCGTCGTATTTAAAGTCCACCAGGAGTCTCGAGCTGCGAAAGAGTGATCAGACCTGATGAGGACTTGTGGTTTATACAAAAAAGTGTAGTCGAGTAGTTGATCAGTCCTCTCGCTAGAGATACCCATCATGAGGGAGCATCTTCGAAGTGTTTGGAGGGGAGTTATACATCGGTACACACTTTTTTATGAAAACCCTTTTGTTATAAGAAACACATTCGTAAGAAACACGATGCTCAGATAACCTAAAAATTAACCCTATTATTAGCTCGGGGGTGTCAAAGTGATATCTCAAAAATGGCCAATACTGTTAACCAGATTTTTTCTTACCATTGGTTTGCATCCATGAGATGTGTTTTACAAGTATATTTAAACATGTTTAGTCATTTTGCTTGGATAGGTAGGGCAGATTATTTGCTGAAGGTACATAGAAAAATTCTGGAAAACAATTTTTTCGAATTTTTCATTTCTACGTTCCATAAATTTTGACTGGCCCAACGAAGGGACTTGTCTTGAAACTTGTCAGAAATACAGTAAAACCATTATACTTGACGAGTTAGTGCTACAAAGCATACCTACTTTAGTTAGAAGATTTTCGCATAGCCTGAAAGTGAGAGCTTATATTTTTCAGAGATTTTGAAATTTATAATGAAAACAGTAAAAGTTTGGTCATTTTGAGACCCTGGTATCAAGTTTGTTTTTTTGTTTTTTATAAAGGAGGCATGGTTTTCTCGGATAAAACATAAAGAATTAAGGTGTAGATATAATCCTGCAGCGTTTAGAGGATGCATGAAGTCTCAGTCAAATGTTAGAAAGGGTAGGGGCTCATATTGAGCTCACCCCTTCCCCCGGGTGAAATAGGGGTCTGATATACGCGATTTTGTTGATAAGCACCAGTAAATCGAAAATGAGCCTCGGTGGTGCTTAACGTTTTGGCAACTCCAGCCTCAACTGGTGCCTAAGTGGTGCTTATGTAAATCATCTATGAATCATCGAAATTGGTTAAAACAAGGCTTCAAGTCGACTTCTCAGACTTTCGCGCTGAGTGAACTCTTGCCTTTACATGAAGCAGTAAAATTATTGGTCTTTCAGCAAATCAAGAGCTGCTCTTCAAGAAAGGCCTGGTGAGAGAAAAGAAATTAAATGATAGAATAAGTGAGCCTGAGGCTGGGGTGGTGCTCATTAAAAAAAGCGTGCAGGCCAGGCTAAATAACGTTGAGAAATATGCGCAGGTTTAAATAGGAAGTCAGAAACGCAAGGAAACATCACTGAATCGCAGCAACATGACACAATCATTTCGTTGTCTCGAACGATTCATGTTACATAAATACAGAATGTCCACTGCATTGCTCAAATTAAGTAGATCATATATGATATATTTGGAGAATTGTAAAAAAGGGAGGAAAGAATGTTTTAACGACACCCAGATACTTAAGAAACATTTCAGGCCCTAATTCTGAAAAATGAAGAAACTTTGAGACCGACCAGTTTTTCATGCTTCATGTAAAAAAATACGTATATACATATTATACATCACTTTTACAAGCACCGCAGGCTGAAGCTTCAATCCATTATTTACTGTATCACTTCTTACTGTACGCTCTATGCTTATTAACCCTAATGTGCTTGGGCTTTTGGATGTACGTTGGTTGCATAGGGGGGGGGGGGGGGGGAAA
>JAOBRC010457011.1:0-11919 GCA_027575255.1 Scolionema suvaense
TATGATTATACTTCTAAAGCTAGTATGCTGTTTTGATAATCTTTTCCCAAAGCTAATAGCATATAAATGTCAGTAGCCCAAAAAGTACTTTATGAATTCAAGAGGTAAAATGCCAGAAAAAAGAGAGAACAGGACTCATCTACATCTCAGAATACATGTATCAGGTACAGAAAACCATGCACACATTATCAATCAAAAAAAGCAGAGCTATGAATCGAGAGACTGGACGCAACTAAATCCCAGAACAGATGCATCAGGACAAGAAAACCACGCACACACAAGCAGTCAAAAGTAGTGGCATCATAAAGAGAGAGAACAGGACTCATCTAAATCCCAGAAAAGATGCATCAGGACAAGAAAACCACGCACACATAAACAGTCAAAAGTAGTGGTATCATAAAGAGAGAGAACAGGATGCATCTAAATCCCAGAACAGATGCATCACCTAAATTGAGAACATTCTACTTCATTTAGTGAAATGAGCAAGATACACAAATACTGGGGCTAAGAAACAGGGATAAGCATCACTCTTCATTCCTATCAGTGAAAAATGACTTGCACAACTTCTGTAAACTTAAAAAGATGTTGACTAGTGGGAACATCATCAAATCCTATCAGAGAGGGATACTGAGAGGAACATTTGGTCAAAAATCGTAATTTGTAAATTTTACACATGATGTAAAAAAAATCACTTTCTAACAAACAGTGCAAGTTCCATTCCAAAAGATTACGCTGTTTACTAATAATTGCCATTCAAAGATCTGCTATCGGGCGCCTTATTGGGCTTTCATACAATGGCGTGGTCAAGCCGTGATCACATTCTGAACAGCAGTGATTAGATTCTCGATGTGATCATTGCCGCCCCAAACAATCACGCGTGAAGTTCATGATGGCTCTTTTTGTTCTGCAAAACAATAGTGGAGTTATCAGAATAGGACGTTTAAAACAGATTATCTCATGACAACTGATTGACCAAATTTCGGGACCAATGCCTGCATATTTTTTTGACTTCTAATTCCTCTGAAGATGGACGTGCAATATCACAATTGCCTTAAACAGAAATGGTAGACATGTTTTTGATTCGGACGTTACTGTTGAAGACAACTTGCATGCCTGCTTTTTAGTCCCATATATGCTGAAGCCAATGAAATAAAAATGCTGAGAATTAATAGAGGGGGAAGTCAAAATTGGTTATCATATGAAGCCACATGACGCAAAACAACAAAGGAGATCTAAACTTGAATTTCTCTGTCTACTGAGTAGACAAAAATAATATCTAGACCTTCTCATGAGTCACTGAAAACGGACTGAACCAGTAGTGATTAGGCCATTTCGAGCAGTTTGAGACAGGCGTTTCGATACCCTTTCAGTATCCTTAATTTTCTTAATACTATACATATGTACATGCAATTTAAGCTTGACTAAGTTTCAGATTTCGCAATTCATCTTGCATGTCTTTCATCATTACAGTTAGCTGTCCAATACTATCCGTCATTACTCGATGTTGTTGACTTGCCTCTCGCTGTTCTTTGCTTAGCTTTTCCAGTAGTTCTCTCATTTCTTGTCCCTCGTTTCCGAGTCTTTCCACCTCTTTTCTAACAAACGCATGATCTTCCTTAAGCATCGGGGTATCATTTACAGTAGATTTAAAATCATTTCCTGCATCATCTTGGGAAGAGTTTGAGTCAATCACCGCTTGTTCGACCCGAGACAGGCGTTCCACAACTTCCTCTTTAAGTGCTTCCGCGATATCATTTACGATGGATTTAAAAGCATTTCCTGCATCATCTTGGGAAGAGTTTGAGTCAATCACAGCTTGTTCGAGCCGAGACAGACGTTCCACAACTTCCTCTTTAAGGGCTTTTGATTCTTGTGTTATTTCTTTCGTAAGAGATTGCTGCTTTTCCTCCGCTTCAGAAAGCATTTTTACAACTTCATCAGAAATACTTGATTGTTTTGAGACACGATCAATCTCAATCCCCGCTTCTGACTGAGAATGAAATGTTGTCAAACTCCGCCAGAATCTAAAAAAATTTGAAAAAAAAACTATTGCAAACAACAAACAGGTAGTTCCTCAAGTAAAATGACTATACATACCATAAATAAAGATTAGAAATGGTATTCAGTCAGGTATCACGGTTTGCTTCTTTTACTATGCACTTGTTTAACAGTGATTTATCTAATGACTATTACTGTCCTGATACAATACAATACAAACAATATAACAAATAAATAATAAATAGAAGTTTGAAAGAACCTTGCTCCAACGGAGAAATAAATGCCAATCGTATAAACAAATGAAACCAATCAGCATGCATGGACTAACCTTCCCAGGAACCCAGATCTATTGGGATAATAATAGCTTCTACATGCATATGCTCTCCGTCTCAACCATGTGGAAGATCTTTCAACATCAGCAATTATTAGAGCTTGTGTCTGCAACAATTTCAGGTCTGAAGTCTTTTGAATTGCGCTAATGTCACCAACAGCCAGACCAATCTACAAAAAAACAGAAAAGGCATTCGAAACAGTTTCCATTACATATCAAAGGCTGGCCAATCGGGGAAACACAGAACAATGCAAATGCTTTTATAAACAAAATAATAATGGAGTCTTTTGACTAAATTCTTTTCGATCAAACATTTAGTACTTGTCCAATTCTATCGATCACATTCCATTTCATTGTTTAAAGTAATTGCGTGATGACAATTTTGTAGAGTCACACACATTTACAGATCACTTTACAACATGCCGATGAATGAGGTGCATTCTTTGCATTTCCACAAAATGCTCTCATGTTTTGTTGCACTCAAAAGGAGAAAAATGTCATTATATACTTTTTGAGCTTCCTCAACAAGCAACTAACAGGAGCGCGTCTACAGGTATCATATCAAGGGCATGTAAACTGTCAGAAACAAAAATCAATATGAATCAATGTTGATACTATCATGCATTTGATAAGGAAGTGATACCAGGTTTCTTTCGATATTCGACGAGAACGGGGGAGGAAGCTATGAAGGTCTTAGCAAAATTGGATTGTCTTTGCCTGAAAGATCGAACATTAGAAAAGTCTGAAGCACTGGAGATATTTGATAACTTTAAACGCAACCCAAATACTACTATCTATGAACACATTCACGAATTTGATAAGTTGTATATCAAGCTTAAAAGCCATGGTACGACCATGTCTGATGATTTGTTAGCTTCTAAACTATTAAAGTGAGCAAATTTAACAGCACGAGACGAAAAGTTAGCAAAGGGCACTGCTACAGAGCTCTCCTTGGAGTCAATGAAACTGCAGCTAAAAAAGATTCTCTCTGGCAGTGAAATTCCAGCTACTGCTTCTAGCATGAACATTCATGAACATCAATGCTGTCGCCGTGGAGCACGATCCTGTAGCATCCCAGGTGTACTATTCTTCATCTCATCGTTATGGTAATCGTTCTTCAAATTACTCCAGAAGCTCACCAGCCAGAAGTCGATATCAACCACAGTTATCTTTAACACATCAGGCTAATGCTCCTGCTGTTTGGAATCCACTTGAGGGAAATTCCAACCAGCCCTCCCGGTGTAACTTCTGCCAATCCATCTTTCACTGGGTAAGCAGTTGTCCGGAAAAGCAAAAGCATGACCTCTATAATCGTTCGCACCCATCACGAGTTAGAGAATCCTGGGATTCTGCAGCTTTAGATAGTGGTTTGTGGAAGAGATTGGTTCAATGATGATGCGGAAAATTTGTCTCCATCCAACCAGAACAAAATCTCAGTTGTGCCCACTAAAAGCTATTTCAGATTTGGAGATAAAAATACTGCCACTGCTGAACAGTCTGCTATTCTACTTGCTAGACTGGGCCTGAAAGAAATGTTCATTTCTACTGATATTGTTGATCAAGATGTACCACTTCTCTTGTCTCGAGACTCAATGAAAAAGGCTGGTATGTAAATTGATCTTGCCACTGACACAGCTACTGTTTTTCGTTCACCGGTGCAACTGCATGTCACCTGCAGTGGTCATTACACCCTTCCAATGACTCCTGCAACTTAAGTACTTGCAAGTCAGAAAGCTAATCACCAGCACACAATCTTCTTCTCGGAAACCCCGGGCTTGTCGAAGAGGGAGCAAGCTGTAAAAATTCATCGCCAATTTGCTCACGCTCCTGCTTCAAAGCTGATGAAGCTTCTTAATTCGGCTGGAGATCGATGGTCCTCTGATGAAAGATTAAAGGATGAGGTAAAAGTAGTGGATAAAAACTGTGAAACCTATGCTCTCTATTGCAAAGCTAGTCCAAAACCAATTGTCGGCTTGCCATCAGCATCTGCTTTTCTCGAGACTGTAGCTATGGATCTTAAGTTTTTCCAGTCTAAGATATTACTTCATATGATTGCCCATGCCACCAGGTTATCACAATGTGTTAGAATTCCTGATAAGTGTCCCAACTCTGTCATCAAAGCTGTTTTCTCCCATTGGATATCTATCTATGGTGCCCCAGAACGATTTCTTACAGACAATGGTGGAGAGTTTGCCAATGCCGAATTCTTAGAGATGTGTGAGAAGCTCAATATTACTGTCTGCCTGCTGAACGACACAATATGTTGATTGGTGATATGCTGTTTAAGGCGCTTGATGACAACCCAGATCTTAATTTCGACATAGTTTTGTTATGGGTAGTGAATGCAAAGAACTCACTTGAAAATTGTCATGGCTTTAGCTGGTATCAGATGGTAATGGGGCGAAACCATTCTCTGCCAGTAT
Organism: Scolionema suvaense; assembly: GCA_027575255.1. NCBI lineage: Eukaryota > Metazoa > Cnidaria > Hydrozoa > Limnomedusae > Olindiidae > Scolionema > Scolionema suvaense. Next base: position 4,753 of record JAOBRC010457011.1, read on the forward strand.
TTCTTCATGATGAGTTGCCTGCCACGTCTGGAGCGCCGGTCAATGGGTTGTTCAACAAAATTTGAACACAATTTGAAAATTCAGAACGACTCAATCGTGCTTTATCACATAATGTGCGCACTTACAGCAATATCCTTGTGCTCAACGGTGATACTGTGTATTACAAGCGAAACGGTCAGGCAAAATGGAATGATGTTGAGATCCAGGAATGGTCTGTTATGATTGCGGAAGTTGAGAGTGGTATAGAGGCAGCTAAGTTAAGAGAACTCGATACATGGCGTCGGGAAGCAGTGCATCAGGAAGTGGAGAACGAAGGTCAAGACTGTGTGAATGTTCGATGGGTCATAACACCGAAATTCATTGATGGTGTTCCAACAACAAAAGCTCGTTTGGTAGCTAAGGGATTCCAAGAAGAACAGCATTTTAGAAAGGACAGTCCTACATGCCCCAAAGAAGCTCTGAGAGTTGTAATTTCCGCTACAGCATCAATGCAATGGAGTTTGAGGTCCCTTGATATTCAAGCTGCTTTTCTGCAAGGCTATGAGATTGACCGACCTGTCTATGTACAAGCACCTCCTGAAGCTGAAACCAAGAAAATTTGGAAATTGAGAAAATGTGTTTATGGTCTGGCTGATGCACCGCATCAATTTTATCTACGCCTACGAGAAGACATATTGAAGTCAGGAGCGCAGCCAAGTAGTTTAGAAAACGGACTGCATTTTCTTGTTGAGAAAGGTTTACCAACAGGTATACTGCCATGTAGATGACCTTTTATATTCTGGTTGTGCACTATTTTCGTCGCCCATCATATCTCAACTCAGGAAAACTTCAAAGTTTGGAGGAGAGCAGCAAACAGCATTTAAGTATTTGGGAATTGAGCTTGAGCATAATCAGGATCTTTCAATCACCTTGCACCAGCACAATTTCATAAAGTCACTTGAATGTATTGATGTCCCTCAGAACTGCAAAGATGATACTTTGTCCTTCTCGCAGAATTCTACTTTAAAAGCTGTTGTTCGGAAGCTAAAATGGCTGGCTACTATCTCCATGCCTGAAATCAGCAATGATGTCTCCTATTTGGCTTCAAGAGGATCTCATGCACAGTTCAAGATCTGCAGTTTGCCAATAAACTGATACGGAAGATAAAGAACGAACCTGGCATTCTTCTATTCCCTGCATTGGATGTAAATACCATTCACTTAAGAGCTTATGCAGATGGGAGCTTCAATAGTCAAATAGTGGAAGTCAATGTGATGGAAACAACCAATGTTGTCCAATCTTATGGACTTCGTCCAAAATCAAGCGAGTCCTTCGCTCTACGTTTCGTGCTGAAACCTTGTCAATGTGTGACTGTTGTGAATCAGCTATGCATCTAGTCAACTTACTTGCTCAACTCTTCCCTGGGAGGAAAGTGCCTGTTTATGCTAATACCGACAGTCGGTCTCTTTATGAGCCCTAGGGACTAGCAAACAAGCTGAGAACAAACGCCTGAGGGTTGAAATATCTGCGCTTCGTGAAATGTTTGCATCTGGAGATATCACTATGTCATGGGTAGAACGTGCTCGACATCACAGTGACCCCTTGGAAACTCTTAAGACAAGTTATCCAGTCCGGCACTTTGCCAGAGTAAAGGTCTGTAGGACCATTAAAAAAATTTCTCAAAAGAATTTGTAATTATCTACTGCTAGATCCGGTCAGAGTACCTGCATTGCGTCCGGGAAGCAAAATGTTTTAACAGTTGTATGGTGACTAAACAAAAACTAAAAAAACGTCTTGTAAATACTATTCTTCAGAGCAAGCGTGTGAGGTGCATAGTTAAACAGGGACCAGAGTACCTGCATTGCGTTGGGGAAGCCAAACCTCTATGTATATATGCTTAAACATTATACTTCTTCTAGCATTATGAATTGGATTGTGGTTATTCTACTACTGTTGTGTTTGGTGCTGTATATATACAAACCATGGTTGGACACATATCCGTATATCCACGTAACGTATTCTGGTGATGGATAACACAACAGCATGATAAGGTCCCTTCATGAAAAGCTGCGACAATCTATTGATTGTTACTGTCAAAGCAAACTCAAAAGAGAAAGATGGGAGATTGTTAATGTGCTTATCTTATCTTCATCAGTATTATGGATTGATACAGTTGCTTAGTTGTGGTTTGAGTTCGGCGCGATTATTGGTGACAAAAAGTATATCTACTGGACAAGTGGGTAAAGGTTGATGATCTGTAAGTGCTAGTTATTTCTTATTAACAGTGTTGATGTAACAGGAGTTCGATGATCAAGGTGATAGAGGGACATGGGGCAATACCACAGAAATCTTCTCATAAGCACGAGAGTCACAACTTGACTGGCTAACAATAGTCACCGGTTCGCTTCCAATACTCCAATCTCTAGAGTCACGAGCTAGCCAAATTTCAAAAGAGGCTTTCATGGAAGTAAATCTGAAGGTTATTAGGGCCTTCCGAACCACCTAGCCGCTAAAACCAAGACGCAGTAGGCATGACTTCACACAGTTGCCACAGAAGCCATGTGTACCGACTTCTACTGCAAAGAAGTCAACAGACCATCCGTTACTGTGAATTTCGGAGCAGAGACAGTAAGACCTGTCAGTCTTCGAAGAGTGCCAGAAGTCCATGTTCTATTCACAGGGGCAGGTAAGTTCCACGATGATCACAGAAGAGAGACTCTTAGAGTGGATGAGAATATCAGGACAAAGCTGTGAGATAGCCACAAAAACAGGGATCACGAGTTTCGCGTCTAGGTCTACTAACAACTTCCAATCCGAGGCACAGAGAAGGATTCAGAATTCAGGCTTACCCTTGGTTGACTTAGCTACTTTTGTACCTTCACTCGCTAAAATTCAGACTTTTCCTGTGGAGGCTCCGAGTTAATGAACGAACATACTTCAGTGTGAATACTCTTAAGAACGGCACCATGGCGGTATGTGTACCTGCCCTGGTTCACGGAGACTTTACATCCACCAAGGATGTGTGGTGCGGTACAAGGGCTTGTATGACAAAGGAAGCAGCTCTCCTCTGCAGTGACACGCCACCATTTCAAATTGGCTGGTGAGGGTAAGGTTATTGTATGCATCACTTATGCAAAAAGAAATCAATGGTTCTGGTGCGGAGAGTAGAGTTTTCCAAGAGAGATCATTTTTTACGAAATCACACCAGCGTGTCCACTGTCCCTAAATGCTCAGCTGAACTGCTTCGACCCAGAGTGCCTCATTAATGGATTTAATAACGATGCTGGACAGCAATTTACGGTATTCATAGGATTGTTCAGCCGGAGTGGGCAGTTGGCCAACAGAGCCGAAACCAGCACGGTTAGTTAGGTGGTGTCTCAGAATTTTCTCGAACTCAAGCCTACTTTCGGTGTCAATGACTGCATCTGACACATTCCAAGAACCAGATTTGAGGATAATATTGGAACCGGAATAAAGGCATCAGACAAGTCGCATAGCAACAGGTGACCACTAACGTTTGCAGATTTTAGGACTGATGTCAAACTATTAATTGGAAGTGGGCGAGGCGAGCAGGCCGAATAGAGACACACATTGGTTGTGGAGTGGTGGAGTTTGAGCCACTTTCTTGCCAGGCATGATATCTTCTGCTGCTCAAAACGCTGAAGGACGACTAGGAGTTTTTGGCACTGCCCCGCTGCTACGCTCTTCCCATCTGCAGGTCGAAAGTACCTGCTTGCCAAAAGCTCCTAGTCTGTTTTTCAGACATCTTCAACTACATAACATCACTATTTGCATGGCGCGGCACAACGCTGGGGAACTTCCAAAGAACAGACGTTCTAGAATAATATATGAAAAGCACCTGGAAGCACATCTTCCCACAGGCAATAGACTGTAATTATCAACACAGAAAAATAACATTGAGAATATACAGAATACATATCTTGCATTTGCCAAAAGAGATCACACATAAAATGTCTGAAAAAAATGAAATGAAATGAAAAACACAGTAACCTACATTTCTATCACCTAAACACCATCACCATAATGTAAAAATATCAATACTTACTAGTAAGTTGATCATCACCAGTGGTAGAACAACAAGGAATATGATAAATATAACAATCGACATCTCTTTGTTGAGCATCGTATCCCTGCTGAGGTTATCAGCCAGGATTGCACCATAGTCAAACTCTCCTAGTGTCATAACGGCAGTTTTCATGATAGAATACCCAGCATCTTTGAAACTATCTTGCCAGCTAAGTGAGGAAAAAAATGCCAATCCAAATCCAACAAAAAGACAGGCAAATGCTAGTAAAACTTTGGCGACCCTCTTCAACACTTGTGTAAACATCACGATGTACAGACCAAACATTGGAAAGCGCTTCAAGTACAAGAGCAAATTGCTCCAAGCTAGAAGTATCGAAAGAGATCCAAATTGCCACTTCAAATGTTTCGCAGCCGTGGTCTGATACTCCTCACACAAGAGTATTATTAAAAATCCCATTGTCGAGCCAAATAAAACAATTTCCAGCCAATTTACAGGATCCAACAAATACTTGCATCCTCTTAGCTTTATCTCAGCGGCCTCTTTTAGGATGAGAACAACAGTGAAAATACATGTGAGCCATATAGAGGTCTTCATTGATCCATTTCTAGAAAAAAAGGGAAAAGATACATATTCCAAGCTGAACAGAGTACCATAGCAATGCATCAGCTACAATGATTTCCGCTTCTTGATTTTGCCTGTTGCATTTCCTTCTAAAGACATCTTCTTCTATGATGCCAGGAGTCATACCAAAGTTAGATTTCTATTCGTAGAGAGCTGGTCAGAACCCTAAAACTAACTGCGCACAAGTTAATCATAGCAGATTTGAAATGATTTAACATTTAGTAGCAAAATAATAACATCAAAAGCAACTTCGTACTTCATTGACTCTTACACCAATGAACTCATAGAATGCAAGCAATGCTGTCAGTAAGTACCTACACTCTGACTTAGCAATAGTCAAGCTGACAGTCAAGGTCGGGGTCATATCCAGGCATAAGTTGGGGAGATCTGTTGCCATACTTCACATAGGTCAAATTAATCAAAAAAGAGGAAAACTTTAAAAAAAGGGTTCAAAAATTTTTTCGAGAAAAGCCAATCAGCTCTATTTTAAATACATAGTCTTCTATGAAAACGGTCGTAAAAGACGGAACTACCAGTTCACTGGTCATCAAAGGTACCAAAAAGATATAAGAGAAACGTCATTAAAATCGACCTTCATGGAGCAAAATGATCTCCAATGATTTAGAGCAAGAAATCAAAGTGATTAGGAAAAAGGTCCAAGAAGTTGTACTTCCTTCTAGATTCATAGATAGCGTAATTCGAGATTTTCGTGCTCCTCCAGAAGAGACACTCATCCCACCAGACCTTTTTGATGGACGGATATTTCTTACAATTGTGGTTCCTTTCCGTGAAGAGAAGAAGATAATCCCTGTTTTTCTAAAGACGTTCAACAAGTTCACACGCATGGTGAATACAAAGTACTGATAATCTGGAACACAAAGAAGGTCTGTGCTTTGTTCCACTTAAAAGACAACAATGCTGCCTGTGTTGTCTACAAGGGAAAATGTTCATGTGGTGCAGTTTACATAGAAGAGACTTGTAGGAATGCCTGTGCTCGTTGGCAAGAACACAAGAACCCATGTAAAGACTCAGAGCTTGCTTGTCAGATATGGGACAACATATCTCATTGTTTTGCTTGGTCAGTTTTATGTCCTGCTCCAACCGAAAGCAAAAAGAGAAAATATTTAGAGGCCTCTTTTATTGCACTTCTCAGACCAGTTTTGAATGCTCAAGTGGAATTTAGTCTTTTAACACTATTTAGGCACATGGTGTGACATAGAAACTTAAGTCATCGGCAGTTTTGTAGATTGCTTTTATGACATTTGTTTTTATTACCCTTTTATAGACTTTTATGATCAGTTTTTAGCAGAGCATATAAAAGGTTTTAGTCAGATTTTTAGTTTTACTTATAGCACCTGAGGATAACAGATGTAAGAAAGCCTTGTGCTTGATTTTGAGAGTTCTATCTCTTGTCTTTATAGATTAGTAAATGGCAAATGTTATTGACATTTTATGGCCTTGTACATTTTTCTATCGACTTTGTAAGTGAAGATTTTGTCTAAGTATGCCACCAGGGATACGAATCTGCAACTACATGCTGATAATTGTTGCGGTCAAAACAAGAATTCTTGTTTTTAGACCCAATTTTTCTGATTATTGCAGAAAAACAGCTTTTTTCAATAAATCTGCTCCAAGACTGGTTATCATATCAGATCGCATATCAGAAAACTGTGATATCTTATGGAGCTGAAATTTGCGGTGCAAATGTGTTACAAAGAAATATTAAAAGTCACCAAGTTTCATTACACCAGAGTGAGGCGTTCCGAAGTTATTCGCAAAAAACCACTAGGGGGGGGCAAATTTGCTTCATCGGTCACAAACATAGCTATTCCACGGAAAACCGTGTTGATTCTCTATGGTTTCGTGAGGAAAGACGGACTAAGATGGCGACGAGCGTGACAATGTTCATATGCGAAAAATTATGTGAACAAATTATCACTGACCAGAAAAAGTAGTGTACACAACATTTTCTCATCATTATTTTTCATATTAAAAAAAAACGTTGCAAACTCATTAGTTCTCCTTTAAATACTGGTTGTTCGTGCTTGCACACAATACATATTAATTTTTGAATCATAAAACCATATGAACAAACATTTCCGAGATCTTGTTGTTGGCTGTTGTAGATCCATCACATACACAAGATCTTTTCATCGCAAAGCACAATCCTATTGGCTAATGTAGAATTCCATGCTGCTAAAACACAAAGGCTTCTTCCATCTGTGTAGCCACACAAAATTACCAAACAACACATTGGGAAACAAATCGACGTCATTTTGTGGGTCTGTGTAGCCAGGGTTTAATCCTCACGCAGTCCTCGGAATTCACGAAAACAAGCGACGGCAAAGAATTGGCATTTTTTCCAGAGGTCTAGGATTTGAAAATTACAACATTCTGAGCAAGGGTCCTGCAGGAACTGCTTCTGGTCCGACAGAACTAGCTCTTACCGTAACCAAGAATGACTACTTGCAGTAGCGAAGGTTAAACAAAGAAGGCCACTGACCATAAAATTCCACATG
>JAOBRC010457122.1:0-11919 GCA_027575255.1 Scolionema suvaense
TTCAAAATGCGATATCTCCGGAAGTAAACATCGCATGGAGGCGAAATTTCACACTTGCACTATTATTAATCCATACTACATGCACGTAATGCGCAGTCCCGTGAGATTGTGTTCCTTTAACAAGTACTGCAACAGTTTTGGGGGCTGCCAAAAATATGGGTTATTCACATAAATTAAAGTGTTATTGAGCATTTGCCAATTTAAAGAAATATACCGGTCTAAAATGATTTTTGGGTTGGTAATAGGGCCTTCAAAAACATGACTTCGGCTTTTTGGATTCCCGCTTTAGCGGAAGAGTCCTATTAAAATGAGGTCTGTCCATCCTTCCCTCCATTTGTCACCAATGCACGTTCCCAGATAAAACTGCTCAAATGAATTTTTCTGAAATTTGGTGTGAAGGTGATAATCCGTAATTGACGAAAAGTGATGGAGCCGGAACTTTGAAACAAAATTTGTTTTTGGCTAGCAGGTGGCAATTTATGCCCAAATATGGCCAATTTTAGGGTTTTTTAAGAATATTTCAAAATCCGTTTGGTACTTTTTTGTGGTTTTTGGTGTGAAACTACAGGGCAATAGTAGTTATGCTGTGGACCATGAGTCATATCTGTGAAAACTCTCGTTCGGTTTGCAGGTGGCAATTTATACGCGTCGAAAAAGGGTGTTTTTCTTGTTTTATTTCCAAATAATTAAAAATTTTCAGTGTTTTTTTCCGAATATGTCAGAAACTGCTCATCCGATTCTTGTCATTTGTAGTGTGAGTATTTGGGGCAACTCCTCACATGTTTTTAACCAGATGTCATGTCTTCTGAAAATCTCGTTTGGGTTGCGGGTGGCAATTTACGTCCAAAACTGGTGATTTCCAGGGATTTTTCCACGTATTTTATGAACGGTTAATCTGTTTATTATTATTTTTGGTATGAATATTTGAGGCAACTGTACGCATGTTATGAACCATTTGCCATGTCTCCCGGCAGTCTCCTTCGGCTTGCTGGTGGCAATTTACGTCCAAAAATTTTTTTTTCATGATTTTTGATCCAAAGATGTCAAAAACTGTTCATCTGATTCTTGTCATTTTTGGTTTGAATGTTTGGGGCCACTTCACGCATGTTTTTAAGCATATGCCATATCTCCTGGCGATCTGGTTTGGATTGCAGGCAGCAATTTACGCCCAAAAATGGTTGTTTTCAGGGTTTTTTCCAAATATATCATGAACGATTCATCCGTTTTTCGTCATTTTCGGTGTGACTCATAGGAACCTCTCTACGTACGATATGAACCATGTGCAGTGTCCGAGAAAAATCTCGTTAGGATTGCGGGTGGTAATTTACGACAGAAAATGGCTTTTTTCAGGGTTTTTTCCAAATGTATCAACAGTGGTTTAAGTTTTCTTTTTTGGCGTGGATCTTAGGGCAACAAATCATACGTCATGACCCGTGCTTCATATCTTGGGAATATGTTGTTGTTCAGCATGTAGGTGGCAATTTATGTCAATAATGGCTGTTTTAGGGTTTTTTCGTAATGTTTCAAGAACACTTCATGGTGTTTTTGTGATTTGTGGTGCAAATCCTATGGCTTACGTGTTATTCTCTTCTTTGATCTGAGACGGAGATTCTCAATTAAGTTTGCGGGAGTCCACTAGTTATGTGACTTTTTTGTTTACCTAATGAAAAAAGCTATTGTAGTTTCAGAGATATCTGCTTTCAAAGTTATGAGAGAATTTTGGCCTGCTTCCATTTTGCTTCTCAACGGTAATTATGCATGACGCTTGGTCAGACCAAGTGGAATTACCTCATCTTACTTGTTACATTGCTACTCATTGAACAGATGTGTGAGTCTAAATTATGCTGAATCTCAAAGATGGGTGTAATGTGTTGCTCATGGCGTTAAGAGGAATCCTTCTAATGTTCGGTTACTAAGGAACGCCATAGACCTCAGAAACGGTCTTATATGAAGTCACTGATGAGCAAAATTGAGAATCATAGGAACAGTGAATAATATCAAACTTTAAAGTGACATTGCAGGAGAACCACTGAAGCTTTTTCGCTCAAATAAAAACTAGTGTTCATGTTTTGCCAAGATCTACCACAAGGTAGAATATGGTTTTACAGCGGTGTATTGCTTTCAGGAAAGTCGTTGGAAAAGAAAAAAGGTTTGATGAGGGCCAGCAGGAAATGCCATGCTTATATATCAAGGATTTAATAGTTAGAGAAGTAAATAGAACTAGTGCTTGTTAAATGTTACCAGAATGTTGGTTTTGCTTTATCTTTCTGAGCATGTTTACTTCAATGTATTTATTATTTTTGACTTTCATTTTGTAGCTTGATGCTCTATGTCCTGCACTGAACGCTATTGAGGAGGAACTAGCTGCTGGTAATGCAACACTTGCTCAGTTGATGAAAGTAGCTGCTACAGTAAGTGTTTTGTGCATATGTTATGTATGAAGTATTTTAAAGATGAAACTTTTTCTCAGACTTCACATACAAAAAATTATGTGTTTCAGCTGCATAATTTGAGACCACTTTTTTTTTGTACTTTTCACCACTGTTGAACTGTCCAGCCTAAGTTGCAGATCATTGCTTCTCGAATAAGTTTATGGTATTCCGTCTAGCAGGGCAGCCATGGAGCGTGGCTTGGTCTGAATGTAACCTTTATCATTCTAAAAACATATATACCAAGTTGTACTATTAGCTGTATCATTTTGGATTGAGAAGCATTTTAAGACTACAAAATTAACCCCCCTTGCTTTTGGGGTTGCCAATGCCGCGATCCCCTCTGATCTAATAAATTATAAGTCCAGAAATCATTTAAGATTCTTGAATATTCTTGTGTTTCGGTTGACCTTGAGTTTGTTCTTGAAAAGGCATGGTTTTTGTCCTTGCTTTTTGAATGTTGTTGAATTTTGGACTTTATCATCCCTTAACGTTTCTGTGATTTTGTGAACTGAAAGGTATAAACTTAGAATTGATGACTTCTGTGTCGGCTCAAAGTATTGTTTTGGCTTGGTGCAATTTATAATGCACTTTACTTAAGTTTTACAATGAGTCACGTTTCAGAGTGGTGCGGTATTGCAGATCAGCATTTTGTACGGATTGTGCATATTTCAGTTCTTAGTAGCTTTCTTCAAATTCATGTTTACATTAGCCCTGCACCAATTTGCACGATTCCATCTGTTTGGTTCTATAACTTCCTAAAAATTAACCTGATTTCCAATCTGGGGTCTTATTTGAGGTCGTGTTGCACTGATCTGGTGCATTTCAAATTGCGATGATCGCGAAGCAAAATTTATGATAAATTCATTTCTTTTGTCTCAACCGCAACAAAATATCGCAAGAAATGCATTTATGATAAAATGTGTGAATGATAATAGCCACTACTTTAAGCATGCATTGGCAACTGATGTAGTTAATGTGAAGGGCTCTTGGACTCCCACTTTTCAGTGGACGAGTCCTATAAAATGCGGTCCGCCCGTCCATCACCAACACACTTTTCCAGATAACTGCTGTGCAGTCAAAACCAAGACCAGTAAAAATTAAAAATGGTTAGTCCTTTTTTTGTCATTTTTGGTGTAGATCTTTGGGGCAACAAACTTATGCCATGACCCATGCCTTATATCATGGTAATATGTACGCATGTAGCAAATTATGTCAATAATGGCTATTTTTAGGGGTTTTTCAAAATATTTCGTTTTTCGTCATTCTTTGCATGGATCCTAGGGGCAACATAACTTGTTACATGACCTATGCCGCACATCTTGGGAATATGCGTGCAGGTAATGGTTGTTTTTAGTGTTTTTCATAACATTTCAATATCACTTCATCATTTTTTTGTCATTTGTTGTGTGGGTCTTACTGCTTGTGTCTGATTTTTTTTCTTTTTCTTTTTTTCGATTTGACACGAAGATTCTCAATTAAGTTTGCGGGAATCCCATTAATTCTGTGACTCATTGCACTAGCGCTGAGTCTGCTGCTCAGTCCATGTGGTTTTGGCGGGCTATGAAAGAAATTATATTTCTGGAAAGCCTGTGAGCAGGCTGGTTCATCATGTTAGCAGGGAAATCATGCAGTTTATATCCATTCATGTTGTGTATTGGTCAGTTGTCAAAGCTGTGCGCGCAAGATTGATTGCGATGCTCTGTACTGCCACGTTGAGCTTATTGTAGACGTCAATATTTGACTAGAACTTTTGAATCACTGCGACTGCAGAAAGATATCAATGGAAATCTGATGGTAACATCGAATTCGTATAGAAATTACAGCACTGCGGTAGCCTTTTTTTTTGTTTGTTTGTTTTTAAATATATGCATGTAGTAGTATGTTACTGAAAGAAAGAAAGAAAAAAATACAAGCTATCTATACATGCGGCATTATACAGACCTGTTATATTTTCGCCATGTTGGCAAGATCAGCTTGCTGCATGGCTTATTTTCTATCCAGTGTGTAAGATATCTTTTGTTTTTTGGTATCGAAAACGGTATGACACGCAGCGAACGTCCTCAGATGGTGGTTTTTCGCGATGCATACATGCAGGAGCCGCATCGCAAGAAAAACCTACCATCTGATGTCAGGTAAGCTGTCACGTGACTACGATGTATTGATGCATAGGTGATCAGTTTTTTGCCTGCATATTGCGGATGCCAGCATGGCATTTAGTGACACCTATTCCTAGTTGCCATGCTGGTAAGCTCAGGCTTGCCACATGGCATGTAGTCTATCCAGTGCGTAGGAAAGTGTGTGTTGCTTTTTGAGCAGCTAAAAATGTAGACTTCTATCAAATCAACAATGATCAGTGGAATTCAAGCGGTCTCATTGAAAGCGACTAATCCAATTAGTTGTCGCATGCATGGATACATGTTTGTCATGAACTCCACGTGGCTCCAACTCACAAAAAATATCCATGTGCTCTTGAGTGTTGTTATGTAAATACACTGTATTGATGCATACGGTAGATGTGATCAGTTTTTGTTTTTTGTTATTGTTTTTTGCCTGAATTACAAAAACCAGCATGCATTTAGTGATGCCTAGTCCTAGTTTGGTATGGGAGAGCTGTAGAATGTAGAATTCTATCAAATCAACAGTGATTGGTGGAATTCATGCAGTCCTATTGAAAGCGTCTGATCCAATTAGTTGTTGCATGGTTGTGGTGAATTTTCGTCCTAAACACCACGTGGCTCCAATTTACACTAGGAATAGTTGTCACTAAATGCCATGCTGGCTTTTCCAATTCAGGCAAGTAAAAAACCCTAATCACATCCATGCATCAATACACTGTAGTTGCATCACCGCACTCAAGAGCACATGGTTATTTTTGAGAGTTGCAGCCATGTGGCGATCAAGACGAACATTCATCTTAGCCATGCGACAACTAATTAGATTAGTCGCTTTCAATGCAACCACTTGAATTCCACCAATCATTGATGACTTGATAGAAATCTACATTTTCTCCTGCTCTCCCGTACCAAAAAATAAAACAAATACTTTCCTACGCACTGGATAGACTATAAGCCATGCGGCAAGCATGAGCTTACCAGCATGGCAATAAGTCCATATGCTCCAGAGTGCTGTCATGTACTAACTACACTGCATAGATGTGGTCAGGTTCTCTTGCCTGAAATGCGAAAGCCAGCGTGGAATTTAGCGGCAACTATTCCTAGTTTATATCTTGACGATGCGAAGCTATCTTATGTCTTTTGACGACCTGTAGTTGACGTCACCATAGGTGATCCATAATGGTACACGCTCGCAGTGATTCATATATGTAGGGCTGACCAGGTGCGGACGAGCCTGAAACCTGGTACCGTTCGTTGTATTGTAATGGAGCTTGTGTGTGTGTATGTCTGAATCATTATAGAACACAAATATGGGAAAAACTCATCGTATGAAGGTTTTATTTAACACGCTTAGCTTTCTTTTTCCCTTCTACGTCTGTTCTACATTCTTGATTGCCTCAGCACAGGTGTATACGTGCTTGCATGGATTCCTTCCCAGAGGAATCCTCAGGTTGAAGAAATGCATGTTGTGCTCATAACCACGACTGCACGCAACGAAATGGTCGCAGCACACAATGTAAAAGCGTTTGCACAGAACGGAAAGGTCAGTTAACACACACGAACAGCACTTTCAGAAGAAGGAAAGTATAATTCACAAAACAGAAATGAAACTTGTGAGCATACTCATCGCAATAAATCTTGTGCAGAATAGAAAGGTTGTTCACTCATTGTGAAGGAAATTGCAGCAAAAGAATGCTATCTGAACCCAGAAAAGGAACGCAGGCGCAGAAGCCAATAATATCAGCATTTATAAGGCAGTCGTGGCGTGCTATGCTAAAACGCCATTGCGAGTCACTACGACGCTTCGTGAGTTTTCATAGAATTTATTTAGCAACATTTTGGAAGGAGGAAAAATTTCTGTACAGGTGATCAACTGTCCGAAAGAGCCCTATTGTTTCAGGTAATTTGCGAACCTTTTTTCTGACTAAAAATTTTAAAAAGGTACGTTCTACTCATCAGAATGCTGCAAAACTCATGGAGATTATAAAGTAATCATTAAAATGACATTTAGAATAGTTTCGGAGGTTCTGAGGACAACAGGTACCTGTTTATAGGTCTTTATTGAAGGTGCACTTAATCTGAGAATCATTGTTTCCTGAAATTGATGATGACGTCATCGTTACCACCTGCACGTTTTGGCCAAATCTTTGTTACCATTTTGTTTATTTGCTGGAGATTTATCGGTGTACCAAGTTTCAAGGATATAGCTATTTCCGTTCCTGAAAATTCAAGGGAGGGCGGAATCCGACCCTCCCCCTCCCCCCATGCATGAGGAGCCCCGAAAAGCCCAGTCCACATAGGGTTCATTCGCCTCATGCGACAAAACTTGGCAGAGGGTAAAACAGTAGCCTACCTCCCTTGGTTTTATTTGTACAACACAGTCAGACTTCGCAGACAAGCATGCTACTGCTGCACTCATATGCTTTTTTTACAATGCACTCCTCCCTCTTCCCCTCGAAATCAGTGGTTGGACAACGACAGATGTGTCCGCCAGGAACCTCGCCAGATCTTCCTCTCTGCTACACCACGAAGAGCAGCTCCAATATGAAAATGTGAAGAAATCTGGTCCCAGGTTAAGTTGAAGATTGTCATGTAACTTGTCTGGTGTGTTGCAGGAGGCAGGATTTCTTCATCAGTTGAGTTTCATCGTTTCTATTTGGTCCTAAGACTTAGTGTTGCTCGTATATCAGGTTCAAAGTCAATGTACAGCCTGAGGAGGACGATGTAGATCTTGGAGCGGTTATATACCGTGGGCTGGGGTTCCTTAACAGGAACCATAGATTTATGCATTCATGCAGGAACTTAGTGCGAAAATATGAGCTTAGCTTTTTGACATTGGATGTAGTGTCCCTTGCACTTCTCGTCCGAAATTATAATTCGATGAGCGTCAAGAAAATGTTATCAGAGTAGAACGCTTTCTTTTGTAGCGAACATTGCGAATGTTTTTCTGATTTGTGAACATGTTCCCGATTCACATTGTTGATGGCGATTGTTTATTGTTGATAGAAGGAGAGGGAGGGCGGTGAAGCATTTGACTACCAAGCTGTAGTTTTTGTAGGTAACGTTATTCTTTGACCAGAAAGGTGTTTTTGTATTGGGTCCATGAATGTACGATAATAATACTCATTTTGTCGTAGCTCAGGGATTGAATGGCTGCACCTTTCTTTGCCCTCTTCTGGGAATACCCTGTTTTTTCTGGTCTGTATAAATCTGTCACCACAGTGTCATTTGGTCGCACTTTGATGATCAGATGCTGATTAAGTTTATTTTCGCATTTGCTTTTTCGATCAAACAACCAGTAAAGTTCAATCTTCTTTGTTTCGTTCGGCGAATTATTGCCTCATTATTCTTCAGTTGCTCTTATTCAATGTTACAAGACCATACTAATACCAATATGGCTTTTTCTGTTTAATGACTAGGAAGTATGACAGTCTGTTCTATCGAATCGCCATCTTTGTATACTGATGATCTCTCGAAACTGAATAACGTAATGGCATTGCAGCATTATGTACGAAATCTGCTCATCCTTGCTTCAACAGGTATTGCCCTAGCTCCTTGGTGTCATTTTCAGTCATATCGTCTCAGAAAAGTCAGACCTTGCCTTTATCTCCCAAGCCCCTTTCCAAAAATTGAAAGGAATTCGGCTCACTCTCCTTCCAGCGGAAAGAGGCGGTGGAGGACGCTGTTACTTCGTAATTTTATTTGCCTGGCATCATTTTGCCTTAGCACGAATTGCAACCAAAGGGAAGGGATCATCTCCGATAGAAATCGTTGACTATAAATTTTCTTAGTTGCGAAGGAGATCCTCCTTTCAAACATTCGAAATACACTCATTTTTTTAAAATTAGGAACAATATGAGGGCAAACCCAGGTTGAGCTTCACCACAAAAATAAGAACAACAGCATTATTTGATAGTAAAAATGTTCAAATTTTATGATAAGGCTAAGACAGATGAAGTTAAATATCATGAAAGTTATGTTTACGAAGAAAGCAATTATATGTTAGGGATAGCCACACTTGAAGCCCGTATTTTATTGTGGCATTAAAACTAAGAACAGATGACGTTGACGGTCGGGAAAAAATTGAGAACAACGAGTCTCAGCTCAAATTTACTGGTTCTTATAAAATAAGAGTGTTATTGACCATGACGCTATATCAAGGCGGGGTTCACAGCCAACCTGGAAACGAGGGAATTATCAGGGAATTTGTGAAGTGCACCCTCTGTTATCCAAATTCAGTGAATTATCTGGGAATTTTGGATTCGTATCTGGGAAAAAGTTGAGATATCTTGTTTGTTATACATTACGTTTGCTTCACTACAATACCTCTGGAATATTTTAGCATGAACGAAAGAGCTATCAAAGAATTCGTTACTACTGACAGGTTTCAGTTCTGTAATTCAGTGTTCTATTAAGCAATATGCTTTTCGATAAAATTCTTCTTTCATTATTTGATTCGAGTGTTTGTGTTCATGAGTTTCTCTTGATAGTATGGAAATAACTTTCAACGAATATGGTGGTTCGAACATACTACAGTTTGAAATGTTATTCCTGTGAAGTTGTTGATTTGCTTCTGGGACAATTCATCTTCAGTCTTTCTGGTCCGCAAATTGTTCTGCCTGAAAATATCATGGGTTGTGGAAGGATGCTGAGGATGTTTTTTTTACCATAATATTCTTGGGGAACTTTGGTCAAAAATGAAATGATATTTCTGGAGATGTCGAGTTTCCATTAATCATGAATGATGTTATGTTACCCTGGAACCATCGGCTCTTTCTGCGCATGGACGCCTGTTAGGAGCCAGAAGCTCCAGTATAAAGGAATGAAATTTCTGGTACCAGGGTATGTCATGTGGGTACAACTCAAATTACCAAAACTGCATTTACCAAAATACTCAAGATGAAATTTTAGTGATAGAGTCACTCTTCCATATTTTAACAAAGCGTGATAATGTCTAATAGATCCGTTTGGACTAATACGCTGAGACATTGCTTAGCAACGTACCCGTATGACATCATCAAAAAGCAAGATGGTAACTGCTGGACTTTAGCACATGGTATCTCAAAAAACTATGCAAGCTTTCATTGCGAAATGTTCAGTACAGATATTCTTAGTTATGCATGGGAAGTATTTGGGTTGGTTTTTTAATTTGGTGCCATCGTGTTGACGCCTAGATGCGAACTGCACTGCCAGAGCAAGTTGGTATGATTGTTTGCCCGTTTTTTTTACCCAGAGACATTACTGCTGTTCATTTTTAGAAATTGATGACTAGTGCGACTTAATATCACTTGCATTTGTTACAATTAAGATTTAGACATTAGTGGGCTTGTGCTCTGTATTGCTCTATTTGAAATATGCAGTATTGTAGTTTGTACACCAACAAAGAGATGTTTGTTACCTTTAATTGATGTGTACTTTTTTGGGAGAATCTTTCGCGAGAGAAATTCTCGCGAGGTGTGAAAAACTCGCGAAATTTTTCTGATATCAGAAAATTTCTTAAAGTACTATTATTACGGACAATCACGCCACGAAATTATTTTCATTATTCGAAGCAAAACCGTGTCATATTTGTGGGAAGTTCCCGTTAAGTTGTTTACCTTGAAAGATATATATGGGTTTGAAGAATTTCCAAGTGACACGCTTTCACCCTACTAATGCTCAGAAATGCTTGTTCAACTCATCAATTGGCCATGCTGTGTTTATTGACTGCTAGCTTTGTCAATTTTTGGTATTGTGGTGCAGGATAGTTCGCCGGATCGAAAATGTTGAACTTAGGATTTGTAGCTTCCACTGTTCAGCAATTTTTTTTCTTAGCCTTTGCAATCGACTTCGGTTCCTTCTGTGTCATTTGTTTCCCGTTCAAGGAATTTGAGCAGAAGTTATCATGGAAATCAGGGAATTATCTGGGAATTTTTATTTCTTTCTTGGCTGGGAACCCTGCCAGGGAAGCTATTTATTCCCTGTACCACAATCCAGTGGCGCAATCCTGTGGCGCAACAGATCCGTCTAGCTACCAGTAGCCGAACGTTTCTTCCTGGAACCTACTGGAGATGCTCCACGCAAGTTTAGTGTCTCTGTTTTGTTTGTTTTTTTTTTTAATTTTATTTTTTGTTGTTTTTTGCCTCACGGATCGTCCTAAGGAGTGAATGTCGTGGACGAGTTACCCTTAAAAGTTAACATGGATCTTCAAATTCTCCGAATATCTGAAGATGGTGGTAGGCCTGTGAAAAAATTGTTGGAGTATGTTTTTTTCCTGACCGAAAAATATTACCAAAAACCTGACTATGACTTGCGTATTCCCTGGATATTGAATCTCATGCTGTGTGAAGCAAATTGTGTCACATCTTATGTGACATCTTGGCGTTCAATCATCACAAGACCTGCGCATATATATAATTGTCAAAAACTTAGAATGCTACACTCTTTTTTTATATAAGAATCCTTTTTATAAGAATCGTTAGGCTCAGATTGCCCAAAAATTAAGAATAATTTAAGAATCATGCTCAGGCTCAAAATATAGAATTCAACATTTCAAAAAGAGGTTTTGTGTGTATGTTTTCCTATATTCTAGATGCCTTTCTAATCCATTTAAACTGCAAACTTAAATATATCCCTTCATATCCCTTTCCCCTGCCGTCATTTTTACTTTTCAAGAATTCGCACCATTTTCGAATTAAAACGCCATTTTTTAATATAAAAAACTTCAAGTAAGAAAATTAAGAATCACTCTAGAATATTTGAGGCTCGTTTATTATGATTTTTTAAGAATGGCAAGGCTTAGCTCGAATTATGTAATTCTTATAAAAAGAAAAAGAGTGTAGCCCGTCGAATATGAACCTCTATAACTCCGATCTCCTTCGAGCTCGAACGATTTCGTTGCTCTGGGAAAGTTCGAGTTTTCGGAAAATATCTCCAAAACGGCAAAAGCTTACGGCTTGCTTTTTGCAGGCTTTTCGTTATAGGAGTTTACGCATGCCCTGGCGAAAATGTGGTGTAATTTGGTTTCCCTGTTTGCGAGATATCAGCCTTTTATCACGTGACATGCGACCAATTTTCTGCATTTTCAACTCATAAACTCCATAAAATAGCTGAAAACGAAGAAGTTTGGGGACTTTGAGCCTATTTTTAGTCGTTTAGGACCCAATGGAAAGTAATACAAGCAAAATCGCGTTGAAATAATTAATTGTGCAAATTTTTGAAATTTGGAATAATTAGGCACCCACCACTAATTATGATCACTTAATGAAGCTGCATAATTTATGATGACGTCAAATTGTTCATTACATGTTACATGTTGATCTATGACTATACCAAGTTTGGTGATCATAGCCATAGCCAATCCTGAAATACCAGGGAAGGGCTGAATCAACCCC
>JAOBRC010457233.1:0-11918 GCA_027575255.1 Scolionema suvaense
TATGAACCTTTTGCCATGTCTGCCGACTATTTCGTTTGGCTTGCAGGTGGCAATTTACGTCCAAAAATAGCATTTTTATGCTTTTTTATCCAAAGATGGCGAAAAGTGTTCATTAGATTCTTGTCATTTTTGCTTTGAATATTTGGGGCAACTCTATGCATATTTTGAGCCATATGCCATGTCTCCTGACCATCTGGTTTGGCTTGCAGGTGGCAATTTACGTCCACAAAATGGCGCTTTTCAGGGTTTTTCCTATGTGTATCATGAACGGTTAATCTGTTTATTGTTATTTTTGGTGTTAATATTTGAGGCAACTGTACACATGTTATGAACTATGTGCCATGTCTCCGGACTATTTCCTTTGGCTTGCGGGTGGTAAGTTGCGTCAGAAAATGGCTGTTTTTAGGTTTTTTCCGAATGTATTAACAATGGTTTTTCTTTTTATATATAGCTTGGATCTTAGTGACAACAAAGCAGATTTTATGACCCATGCTTTGTATCTTGAGAATATGTTGTTCTTCAGCGTGCGGGTGGCAATAATGACTGTGTTAGGGTTTTTTCATGTTTCAAAAACACTTCATTACGTTTGTGTGATTTGTGGTGCAAATCTTATGGCTAATGTGCTTTTCTGTTCTTGTATCTGATGCAGAGATTCTCAATTAAGTTTGTGGGAGTCCACTAATTATGTGACTTGTTATTATTGTTGTTTCAAGTTTTATGCTCAATAATGTCCTTGTGCGATATACATTACTTTCTGAGCTTTTAGGCCAATACATCACAACTATTGTGGTAAACTCACATCAAGTGATGACCACACCCTAACCCTATCCGGAGGGGGAGGGGTCTGACTCTACCCTTTCACAGGGGGAAACCACCACCCATCGAACTTGAAATAATTATGCTGGAAAGCTGAAATTTGGTACCAAACTAGCCTTTGATGTGTAGTTTCTAAATTCATGATCAAATTAGCCATTTCATGCTGACCTCAGCAAAAAATCTCTCTTAATCAGCAGATTTTGAGGACAAATTTTGAAAAAGTAGTGATCCTTTGAGTCACCGTATTTTATTAAACGTTAGATGCAGCTTCTGATTAATAAATCAAAGTAAAGCTATGAAATAGCGCTACCTGAAATAATACAGTTTTCGCAAATAAGAGGCCTAATGTCACTGCTGTTACCTTGCAAAAGCTGCTGACAAAAAAACAACGTTGTTTGGTAATGATGTCGTCACATGATGACATAATCATTATCTTTGAAATTATTTTGGTGTTTATTACCATCCTGCAATATCTGCCAAGGTTTCCAGTCAATTTGACTTTTGTATCCGGCTTTATTGGTGTTACGTTTCACATTTGCAGAAAGCCAGGTTTTCAGTGCATTTTGGACCTAATATTCACCCAATATCCCTGCAAAATCTTTCTGCTGATGCTACCACCCCCAAATTTTCACGAAACATGCTTAACTAAATTATGCAGAAATCACTAGTTCCAGTCAATAAGAAAATATGCTACAAAATTGGTAGGGCTGGTTAAATTTAACACCCCCCCCCCCTGAATAGGGTTTAAGGATTAGCATCTTGTACCAATTCTACCTTGTAAGATATCATAATAGAGCAATAGCCTTTGAACATGTCTTCATGAAGGAAAACTGGTTTCATGTCACTCTGCCTGAATCACATCGTGGTTATGTGGTTATGTGCTGTTAGATGCATGTCTTGTTGTTCTACCCCTATTTTTGTTGTTGTGTACTGCTATGTTACCTATTTCTTGAAAGATGTACCATGTTTTTTCTAGATTGGCTGATCTTGCTTTGTACTTTGAAGCTGGTCCTCTTCTACCTACTGTAAAGGCAAGAAGAGCTTTATCTTTTGTTTTCAAAACTGTTGGTTGAGTATTCCTACAGAACGTGGCTTACAACACTAATCACCTCTGATTTTTACCCCCATTTCATTCACATTTTTGGCTACTACCTAGTGACCTTCCATAAAATATACCTAGCAGCGTTCTTATGATGCCACACAGTGCATAGCAATCTTTAAGTGACGAGATCATATATGTGAGTGAAGCCACTTAACGAATTAAAAATAAATCTCTCTACTATCAGCCTTCCGGTGGAAGTTTTTCATGATATGGATGAAAGATTTACAGTCCAAACAAAATGCCTCCCTCAGCCAATGTGAATTTTTCCATTGAACATTGGTTGTGAATATTCATCTAACCAAAGTATGTCAATGTGACCTACAAAGACTGTGAAGCATAGTGACAATGAGGTTTCCACAAGACCTATGTTTCTACAGTGGCATTCTTAGGAGAAAATGGAGGAGCACAGTTCTTTTAAATGATGACCACGGTTTTCTGTGGAAGAAACCATAAAAATATATGAAACGAGATACTTTGCACTGGAAATATCTACAAAAGTTATACAGAATAAACCATTGTAATGCAGCCTTCATTTAAGACCCTCACGATTTTAGACATGTAGGGTCTTCGCATCTGTAAGCAATTTGCTGCTCAGCAATGTTTGATATTATACGGATCATCACATACATGCAAATTACCAGAACTGACTCAGCGCATTCTATACGCATACCTGTTTCCGATTCGCTGCCCATCTAATAAATTGTGTAAATGCGTGAACTAACTCTGCATATTAAGTTAACAATAGAGCGTGAAAAGCAAGCTGGACAGCAAATCGAGCTCTGATGCGAAGACCCTCTACGAAGTATGACGTAAGGGTTTTGAACGCTCGCTCCCTTCCGGTGCTTTCCAGGAGTAGCATATCGCAGGAGATAAAGGGAGATGGCGGGAGACGAAGCGGGAAGAAAGCAGTAGACCTTCAGCACAACTCACGCTGAACAGTAGATAATTCTCCCAGCAGCGGTACTAAAAGCGAGCATTAGTCATACTTACTCCCGGAGCAGGAATGAGCTTGACAGCTCCCGAACGTCACTCCCGTACATTCAGTCCTATTACCGGCGAGACACCGTTCACAACGAGTACCGATAGTTATCCATACACTTTTTAGACTATAGTTGGCGAATTATTCGTTTCATTTATGCTTTATTAGCATGTAGTGAAGCCAGTCAGACAACCTAGAATGATGAGTCAGCTGTTAATTCTCGGAATTAGGAAATGTGGGAAATGCTTTTGATCTCTGTCACTGCATTGAATTTCTTTTCGCGCATGGAGTACTTGCAGATATCACCCTACGCACTACTTTTTTACTTTCTGTTCTCAACTAAAACTTTGTGCTTTTTTAGTTTAGTCTGTCTTTAGTCATTCCTACTTTAAATTCAGAACCATTCAATAGAAAAAATTTTGGTTTTGGTTTAGGTTTTGGGATTCTTATTCCATTCTAGGAAATTTTTTTGTTCTGGAAAATATTTGAAAGTGGCCTATCCATATGTACTTTCTTCGCCAATAAGTCGGACATTTTTGTATGGCCAGTTTTGTTGAACGTGCAATTTGTTTCTCGGGGATTCTGAATACTGAAGTGTTCACCTTTGAAAGTTCCTTTGATATTCCAATGGGCTTAAAGAAACATGTACAGTATAACGTAAAAGGTATTAGATATTTAAATACTGCTCAGTTCTGTCCCTCTAACGGCCCATCGTTTTGCCACATCCACATTGTGACTAACTTCTGCAAGAAGAGTACTGCCGCTCAAAGTCTATCCACTTGATACGATGACACTCAGACAGTTCTTCATTTTCGCTGCAAAACACGGGCAATTGGTTCTAGCACTTATAGTGACTAAGCTGTGACAGGAAACCTGGCATTTGTGTCAGTTACTCACACAATGTGCAGCACAAAATACCACAGAATCTCAACCTGCACCGGATCTCAATGACCAATGTGGAGAGTTCTGGTCAAAAGCATCGTTGAACTACTGCTACTCACTTGTACAGCAGGAATTGAACTAATGCTACCCCGCTAAAATTCCCTCAAACTACTGCCATTCCCTTTAAAACCCCCGAGGGCACATTCTCTGAAAGTTACCGCGAGTGGGACCAAAACTTGAATAGAAATCAGTAGAAGCCAGAGGGAGACAGCGGGTGACAGCGGGACAATCTAGTGTGTCTCCCTCTGCTTCTCAACTAACCTGCTGCCGCGTAGTGAAACAAATTGGAGATGATACCTTAGCCTTCATAAAAGTGCCTTTGATTGGGATGATACTTAGTATCTCTTATATGTCGTGATGATGTTGGTCAAAATAATACAAAGATGTCATTAGTAACACGATAATTATCTGTGAACGTACTGTCTATAAATTCCGGGAAGAGAGTGTTACCGACCTATGTTGACTTTTAATATACTAGAACAAGGGTTTATATGACCAGTCATAGTACCACAGAAATATTGCATGGGATACACGCCAACAGAAACATTATCGAGTGTACACACTTACTTACGCTACGTTTACCGTGGGAATAATCACTCTGTATGGTTGTGCCATGTTCTGACCTGAGCTGTGTTTACGAAAAACGTCCAGCATGAAGGAGCCACCTGGATGAGTATGTAGCTAATATATGCAAAATAGTTTGGCTACTTGTTGTTCGCTTTTTTCTTCTTCGAACGGGCGAACCGAAGTTCAGCGTCTAGGAAGACAAAGTCTTCCTAGCATTCGCGATGACCTTCACTTGCTGCTCTGAAAGCCAATAGAGGTTTCCTGTGCTGTCTCTGAACAGACGCTGTCACATAGAGGCATGAACGGGACACTCAACGAGCCACTGTTCGAGGGCATATGCTCCCGCAGGCTGAGTCCTTGTCAGGTTTCGTGGCTTATTTGGCAGCGGAGTCAGCGGACTCATTACTACTTAGTCCGGCATGGCCAGACACCCATTGTAACCTAATGTTATGTGGTAGTGAGTGAATAGTATTAGTTATGTAAAGGAGCTTAGGGTTATTTGCAGTAAGCGCTGTGCTTAGTGACTGGCTATTGCTGCAGATTAGTACAGATGTTGATTCTTGAATGGGGTGTCAAGAGAGCCATTGTAAGGCTAGTTGTGAAGCTGCGACTTCCTCTTCATACGATGAGGTTGTAAGTATTTGGGGTTGCTCAGGGTCACCCCTCGGCTCCACCATCCCTGGTGCTGGCACTCGCTGAGCCATCCGCATAAATTATGAGGTGCGATGTGCCCAAATGGTGTCGAGTGTGGTGATCAGCTGCTCCTCCGCAGGTAAAGATTTACTTGTGCAGCCAGATTTGCTTGTGCAGAGGTGGAGTTAGTGATCTGACTCAGTGCGATTGGTGGTGTCTTCAGGAATATGTTCCTCTAAGAGAGACTGATTTGCGCCAGTTCTGGCGGTTTGGAAGCCTACTGTTCGATTGTTTAGTAAAAGTTATCAGGGTCGAATGATCTGGGGCACTGCGTAGTGCTTTTACTAGAAAAGTTTGAAACAGATGGAGTCGGGTGGTGTTAAAAGTGGGTATGTCAGATTTCAGGTGGAGAGGCTCTACAGGGGTGAACTGGATGTGGCCTGTCACGATGCGGAGGGCCTTATTCAAAACCTATTCGAGCCGTTCCACTTCAGTCTTGGATAGCCAAGGTTGCCAAGCAGGTCCGTCGCACATAAACATGGATTGGATAAATGCAAAGGTAAGTCTGCGAAGGTCCGTTTTCTTCCATATCCAGTCTAAGTGAGAAACCACGCATAGAGTGCTTCCGTTTCGTTAATTTTAAAATGATATTGTCACAGTGTGCATTGAAGGTGAGGGCCCTGTCAAGTATGACCCCTGGGAGACGTGGGTGTGGGTTATGTAGGATCGCGGAACCGTAGACATGTAGGTCTGCCATCCATTTGCCGTCACTTGACCAAGTTGAGAATATGCAGGATTCACTTTTACTTGCATTGAATGTGAGTTTTCATTTTTGCTACAGCTTGGACTTGAGTTACCGGATCTTGAGGACCCCTAGACGAAGCTAAGAGGGATACATCATCAGCGAACACTGTTGTGGTTAGAGAATTAATATAAAAGAGAACTAGATTCACCAAGGCCATGCTGGACATGGGACGTGTATCACACCACCCCGATAATCCATCTCGCAGCTTGTACTGGGTGGGCATGTTTCCCGACAGAGGTGGACATGACATAGGATTAAGTTCACCCAGAGCCTTGCTGGACCTGAGGCGTGCACTGCACCGTCTTTTGAACTCCTCTCATAACTTGTACTGGTATGACTACTGGCTTTTGCAACTTTATACTTTGTTTAGAAGCTGTTAAGTATGTTCAGTATGAACATCGTGTTTTTATTTTGACTCTTTACGGCATTGTTTCTTAGGTTGACCCTTGACCCATGTCTTTATATTATGTCACAATACAACTGCACTCCAGCAACAATAAGTTGGAAAAGTCACTTCAAATTACAGGAAAAAGTTTTATTCGAATGAAAATAAATCTCACAAAATTTCAAATTTCTCTTCAACATTTGAATTAAATTTGTATAAAAACTTTCGTTGTAGTAGCTCTGCAAGACCTAATTCTTTTCCTTGAAATTAGAAGAAAAAGACTCGCAAATACGTTCTCTTGAAAGTGGGTGGGAATCATCCTGGGTGGCGATTTAATATTGTAGAAACAGACAGTATATAAAAATTTACTATCCTAGAAGCAGGTAGTAGATATCATAGAAGCAAAAGTAGACCCATTATTATTTTCAGCCTTAGGGTATAGCGAACGTGTGACAGTTAAGAGGCAAAATTTGATGTTTACAATCTGAAGGTATGTCGAACACGTGATAGTTAAGGCCAGAGGAAAAAAATATTTTGTTTCCTATCCAGCGCCCGGGTGAAAGATTTTTTTTCGTCACTCGGCAGGAACTTTGTTATGGTTGACACCCCGAACCAGCTGCAGAGCATTTCTATAATTTTTCCGTTGATTTTTCGCACAAGTCATGCCTGCCTGCGTTATTCTGCCACATAGAATGTTTCTCTCTCCAAGCGAGAGACGAGAGAATGATTGGAATGGACGGACGCATTCAACGAGTTCAACGAATTTGTCCATCAGAAACCGGGATAGACCAGAGAAAACCGTGAATGCTCTTGGTATCCATAATGGGGCAGATGCCGTGATGGAAAACGGCGCTGCCTGTTCAGGCGGCAGAACATCGAAGAATAAGAATGAGGTGACATGCTGCATGTGTTCCAATAGATTACTTGTGCATGCATGCATGCTGGCTCAAAGGCATGAATAAATTAATCCTCTGCACCACAAGTAATTAATAATTCAAAAGGATGTAGGAATTGTGTATGGCTAGTTCCCCCAGTTCGCTATATATACCAAAGACTCATGCTACAAGCGTTGTGGAGAGACAGCTGGTTGTGTTGCTAGATCGAGGTCAAAAAAAATTATTTTCCAGCCTCACGGGTGAGATGGTAAATTTTGACCCGCTGGATAGGAAACAAACAATTTTTTTTGAGAGGCCTAAGAAGCAATCTTAGGCTATGTCGAACAGGTGGCAGTTAAAAAGCACAACTTAAAGTTGTTATCTAAGGCTATATCGAATACGTGACAGTTTAGAATCAATACTTTATCAGTGTTTTATCCAAGCACTTAAGTTCTACACCGTTTTTTGGTGAATTGAGTTTTGCGGTCATTGAGACAGGTGAGTGTAGGGAAGCTACTGAGTTTATCAGTCGGGGTCTAAGGGGTGCTGTGAGCAGCCCTTTTAGAAGCCAGGGCGTTTCGAGGCATTCATTTCAGTAAAATGCACCATTCAGTGCGTCAAAAGTCTATGAAAACGCCAATCTTAAATCCTTTTATTCACACTTGCTTATCGCCACATCAAACTTTCTAACTCAGTCCTTCTTCAGATCTCTAGTTGTTCTCCCATCCTAAGCTGTCAGTCATGATAGCAAGCATGTGAGAAGATCCGGCCTGCCTTATGTCTCAGGGCACATTAAATCTTCATGATAACATTTCTGTTCCACTTCAGCTTTTCCAGAAAAGGTACTTCCCGACATCTGGTACATATCAATTTTGCAAACACAAATTTCCGTTTCATAAAATACATACAGCTCGTTGAGAAAGTTATAGGAGCTAATGCTTTGTTGTTGTTTTTTTCAGACCCTGATATCACTACCAGTAATTGAATTGAGTTTGCCGCCTCCCATTGTTGGCATCATGATATTTAGATCAAAGGAGTTTGTTTCCAAGTCCTAGAATCTTCATCAATGAGGTAATTTTTTAGGTGAGACTGGGAGTGTAATTTTCTCTGCCAGACTCAGTTTTTGAAACTCAGTTCAGATTGAGTATTTCCCCTCAGTTAAACGGTGTGGAGAAATGCTTAGATAAAACACTGTTTTTATATGCGATCTTAGGGTATGTCCAACACGATTTTAATATTTACTATTTTCACACATACCATAGATGTACTGTTTAAGAAGGAAAACTTACTATGTGCGAAATTTGGGTATGTCAAACATGTAACAGTTAAGGATGAAAAGTTAATAGTTACCATGTAAGGGTATTTTCAACGCGTGACATTTAGGAAGCGAAAGGTAAAATTTAAGATCTTACGTCATGGAGGACAATTTACGTTTTCTTGTTATTTGATCGGAAGATGTAACAGTTAGCTAAGAAACATGCTATAATTTTAATTCTTTTCTTTTGTTCTATTGAGAATGGGGAAAGTTAAGATGCAAAACATAAGACATTTGTTCATTGTTATCGACGAAGATGTGACCATTTAAGGTAAATATTTCATAATTTGGTCAAAAAAATTTATTGGTTAGTTTATGTCAAACACGTGACAGTAAAAGCAGTATTTGAGAACTCTGTGATATAGTTTTCTAACTGAACATGTGATGGTCGAGAAGAAATGTCTGGAATTGTGGATAGCATGGGCACAGATCGCGTCACATTGTCATTGGAAGTCCATTGGCATTTCTTCTGCAACTATTTTCTACTTCCTGAAACCAACCGAACAATGCATCGAAGTGATGATATGACTGTTCATCAAATAACAAGTGATGTAACAGTGAATCCTAACATTTGTCAAAGTTTGTCTGGTGTTGGGAAACAAACAAAAAACATCGACAAAATTCACCAGTTTCTTAAATTTGTTCTTGCTTTCTTGTGTAGTAGTCAAACTTTCTCTAGCAGGTAAGCCAGTTGCTTCCTGAACACTGAATTAAGAAGAAAGATTAGAACTGGCACAGGCATTTTAGCATTTTCTACATTAAGTACATTAGGAGACTGACACTGACTTATGTTGCTTAGGAGCTTTTTCTTCTTTACGTATACTCAAATTACCGCATTTACGAGGAAAAACTTGCATAAAACAAACGTCATGTAAAATTAGAAGATGGACATAAATAAAACAATGACCACCATGCGAAGTACTATACTGACTCAGCAATGTGCAACTTTGGATGAGCATAGACATGACAAGAATACAAAATTAAATCAATACAAAACTAACATACAACAATAAAATAAACTTCAAAAACATGATTTCACAATCCTTCAAATAGTCTGGTCAGCTGCTTAGTAGTGTGTCTCTCAGAACGTAGAGTAAGCATATTACCTATAAAAGTAAATAAGAAATTCTTTGAAATGGTTACTATCCGATATTAATGTTACTGTTGTAAGAAGGATTTTAGTATTACTAGTTACATTTTCATTCTTACACCTGCGTAACAGAACTTCAATGGCATCTTCAGAGAGCAAATCTTTTAAAGGCATATTTAAAATGTCTTATACATTCTTAAAGGGACAGGTTCCGATAGAATCATCGAAATTAAAAGTTCGGCGATTATTTCTGGAAAGTAACAGTATTGCCACTAGGATCCTGAATGTAAAATTTTTCAGCCATAGGTGCTACCAAAAGAAAGATATCTTCATCTTTATGCTCAATTTTTGAATTTCTTTGTCTACCCCTAAAATGAGTTGGAAAACACAATCAGAGAATTGGTAAACAAATTCCATTTCTTTCTAGTCTACAAAATATTCCAATCAAGTAAACTTAGCACTTTGGAAACAACAGTCCAACACTCTTGAAATCTTCCTGGAGCAGAACTTTCTGGACTTTCAACGGGCAATTTTTAGTAGGCTTGGCCCCACTCTCACGAATGAACATCAATACCATACATAAATCCTTATGAAAAATATAATTTGAACGTGGTCCATTGTAGTTGGTAGAGAGAAGAGGTCAGTCTCATAATCAATATCTTGTGCAGCTTTCTGGGAATTAACTTGTATTGTAACTGGCTTCCCTTCCAAGTTGTGCAAGATTCACAGAAAAAGGTTTTGAGATGTCTGGAGCTCCTGAAACTGCAGAAGGGTGATGATAATTCATATCATGTCATGGTGGTATAACATCTCATATGATTGCTTTAATGGCTACTGTTTTGTTCAATTTATCGATTTAGATATTAATCATCTCTTGAATTGCCACTCTGCTTTTGTGTGAAAGCGTTCCATTGTAGTCATCATGTTTTTCATAAAGGATTGTGCTCCTGTTGCAGTTATATCCTAATGTCTATTATATTATACAGTGAAACCTCTTAAGACGGACATCCCATCAGACGGGCACCTCTCTAAGGCAGACATTTTCACATTCCCCGGCAAAACGTAGGTGTCTTTCCTATAACGGACACATGTTAAAAGTGGAAGCCTCTATAAGACGGACAATTTTCCATTCCCCAAGTGGAAATTTCTTTTGAAAAATACCTTTTAAGATGGGCGCTTTTAAGTAACTTTTCTAACATTTTTAAATAATCATTTATTGCAATGCATCACACTTTCCAAAAGTTCCAGCCACTGTTTTGGAATTCTTTCACACAGCCAGGACACTGCTTTTGAATGGCCAAACGATCTCCATAGATTAAATCACCAAAAGTGGAATTTCGAAGTATCTATGACACTTATTTCAATGAAATCTGAAATCTCAAACATCTGTATAAGACGGACACCTCTATAAGACGGACACTTTTGCTTTCCTGGAATGGTGTCCATCTTAAGAGACTTTACTGTATAGTCTATTGATGTTTTGTAGCACTCCTCCTCTTGCTCATCTTGTTATTGTCTTTTTCTTCTGGCAGGACCTATTGTTATGTGTGCTAAATGGATGTGAAGTTGAGCAGATCATACAAATCCCTGTAAGTGATTCTATACAACTGGAAAATTCTCTTCATTATGCTTAAATGGAGCATGTCTGAGCGTTAGAATCTGTCGTAAAAGAAGTATTCAAATTATTGGACCCCCGCTTTAGCGGAAGAGTCCTATAAAATGAGGCTGTCCGTCTGTCCTTACGCCCTTCCATCAGTCCTTCTGTCACCAATGCATTTTCCCGGATAACCACTCTAGGAATTTTTCTGAAATTTGGTGTGAAGGTGTCAATCCATAATTGAGGAAAAGTGATGGAGCCGAAAAATGGATATCGTTAGGGTTTTTCTAAAATATTTTGAAATCTGTTCATTACTTTTTTGTGGTTTTTGGTATGAAGCTACGGGACAAATGCAGTTAGACTGTGGACCATGTGTCATATCTGGGAAAACTCTTATATGCGTCCAAAAATGGCTTTGTTTGTGTTGTTTCCAAATATGTCAAAAACTGTTGATTCGATTCTTGTCGTTTTTTGGTGTGAACATCAAGGGCAACTCTATGCATGTTTTAGAGTCATATGCCATGTTTCCTGAAAATCTTGTTTCGCTTGCAAGTGCCAAGTTACATCCAAAAATTGTGATTTCCATGATTTTTCCAAATATGTCGAACACCGTTCATGCGATTCTTGTATGGCTTGGAGCTGGTCTCCAAAAAAAAGCATCATCCTTAGCGATAAGTGTCTCAGTCTTTGCGACTGTTTATTCTCATCTTTTATCCTCGCCTGTAATGGGTTTGTCAGTGACTGCTAGGAAAGACTAGCTGACACTGGGAAAGACTAGTGACGATGGGAAAGACCATTGACGATGGGAAAGA
>JAOBRC010457344.1:0-11918 GCA_027575255.1 Scolionema suvaense
TTGTTTAGTTGATTCCATTGAAGCTGCTTAAAGAGGAACAATGGTCAGAAATGAAAATTTAACAGATGATAGAGCACCACAAAACATCAGATTTCCTATCAACATCACAACAAGGGCTTGCTTTGTTCTGTAGATAGTTGCTCTCAAAGTCTAGCAGCTACCATCTTGATTTTTCATGATGTCATTGGAGTCCGTTGCTAACCACTGCTATTTCCTTAGTTAT
The DNA here is from genome assembly GCA_027575255.1 of Scolionema suvaense. Classification (NCBI taxonomy): domain Eukaryota; kingdom Metazoa; phylum Cnidaria; class Hydrozoa; order Limnomedusae; family Olindiidae; genus Scolionema; species Scolionema suvaense. The sequence goes on from JAOBRC010457344.1 coordinate 224, forward strand.
ACAACCTTATGTTATTTTCTTTATTGGATCCTAGACATATTGCTTAGGTTTATGATGATATGAAAGAGACAACCCTTTATAATAGTTCAATGTGGAGTATTTTGGAAACAAAATGTAGATGATTTGAGTGAGACACCAGTGACATCATGCATAATAAATGGCAAGATGGTAGCTGCTGGACTTTGGCACTAACTACCTCCGGAACTACGCAAGCTTTTGTCATGAAATAAGAACAGTGTGTCATGTTTTTTGAGCTCTATCACCTGCTATAATTTCATTTTTGACCATTGTTCCCCGTTAAATTCTTATTGATACAGCAGGAGCAAAGGGAAGTATGGAGGCAAAAATTTACCAAAAAGAAAACATATTTCCTGGCCGACGGGCCTGATTGGTTCTAAAAGCTTACAACCGGGGTACCTGAAACAAGAAATCTTTTTTATGCCAGATTTCAGTACAAGCATGCACATTAAACAGGAGCTTACCTGGCTTGAGCAATGAGCTGGAATCCTTGTTCTCGTTGCCTTTACCTACAAATAAGCAGCACACAAGAGATCATAAAATGAGCAAACCAGATATTGGTGGAAAGGGTCCAGGCCTATGAAAAAATATCCAATCTGACCATGTAAAGCACTATCACTTTAAAATGATGTAGGCTTATGTTGGAGTGTGAATCTGTTCATGTTATGCTTGCCTTGATGGTCATACTTGTGTCACACATTTTGTTGTTGATATGCAATGTGTGTTGTTCACCACAGCAGGTGATTGGTTGTTAGTAGTTTTGTCTGTCATGCGATCTTGTGCGTGAAGCGTTAGACTTATGAATTGTGATAGTTCTACAATAGAGATTTATACTCACTTATAAAGTTCCCTCTGAAAAATTGCCTTATCCCAACAGAGTAAGGGGGGGGGGAGGTACATTGTGCCCCCTGGTGGTTTTTGCCGTTTTTGCTGACTTTTTCCCAAATGTATCTACGGTTCATATAAAACAAACCGTATGTCAATATCTATCATAGTTTTTGAGATATTGATATTTTTTCGAAGGTGATTGGCGTAAATCCTGGTCAAACTCTTACATCATTATCTCTGGATTTCGCAAATATGGATTTGAGTGCTATCAACTCTTGAGTGCATCAGGACAAGACAAATGACTTTGAGGGAAAACTTTATATGCCATGTTGTTGGTGGTATAATGTAGTTTATGTGTGCCAAATTTCATACCTCCACCTGTTGTGGGTGGCTAATTTCCGACCAATATGAATGGGGGGGGGTGGTATAATAAAAAAAATCATTTGTTGTGTTTGGCATTGCAGTATATACGCATGCATATTCAAATCTTGCTCTTATAATTCAGTTTTCCTGCTGGACACAGTCAAAACTCTCTTGAACGTTTCGTCTTTCTTTCGTATCTTATGTGTGAAATTCTTTTATTGGTTGATGCTCGCTATACTATTTGAATGCCGATCCACGATTCAGAATTGACGATAAAATGAGGGGGTACAAGGAAAAATTTCAATGGGTGGGTAGGTGAAAATGGGGAGTTAAATTATTAACGGGGGGGGGGGTTGACAGCCCCTGCACACTATTTTCTTTCGGTTCATGTGCGAAATACAAGAAAAATCCTACCTTGGTTAGCACGAACTGCTTCCATGTCTCTGTCAACTGGATGCTCAAAGGGGCATTCTGGATCAGCACAGCTACAAGTACAAAGAAAGTTCAAAAATTTTAAACAGAAAAAAACACCAAATTGTGAAATGATTTCAATTTTTATGACAGCAATTTTATAACTACAAAATTTACTTTTCGTATTATTAAAACTACATAGTTATTTTAAAAATTATCTTCCTTCAAGAACGACTTTGAAAAATGTACTTTTTAATCTCTTCTTGCTCCTGAACAGCGAAGAGGGTTCATTTTCATCTGAAGATCTAGAATAGCATAAGAATAGGAAGCTCCTGAACAGCGAAGAGGGTTCATTTTCATCTGAAGATCTGGAATAGCAAAAGAATAGGAAGCTCCTGAACAACGAAGAGGGTTCATTTTCATCTGAAGATCTAGAATAGCAAAAGAATAGGAAGCTCCTGAACAGCGAAGAGGGTTCATTTTCATCTGAAGATCTGGAATAACAAAAGAATAGGAAGCTCCTGAAGCATCTACCCATGAAATAAACAACAACAACATTTCAGTAGAAACTCACGGAATCAATACATTGACTACATGTTTTTTTTTATAAGCATAACGCTTATAAGCATGTTTAGGCTCGGCTTTAGTCAAATTTTAAGCATATTGTAAGCATGTTTCCCAGTCTCAAGTGATGAAATACTTCACTTAAAAACTTCATGCCTGTATCATTATTATCACAAAAAAGTGGCTCTACAATTTTTGTACATTTCTTTCATCTCATGCCTGAGGTATATTTGTTTTTTATGATAACATAAATAAGAAACAGACGCCTTGCAAGAACATGAAAATTTGGATTTGAAAAATTAGCATATTCTAAGCATATTTTGAGCTTTGATTCCACAGAATCTTAAGCATATCCGAGCCTGATCCCGAAAATCAATATGCTTATAAAAAAAAGCATGTATTAGGGGCAACTCCATGCATGTTTTGAACCATATGCCATGTCTCCTGACGATCTGGTTTGGCTTGCAGGTGGCAATTTATGTCCAAAAATGGTAGCTTCAGGGTTTTTTTCCAAAGATGTCATGAGCAGTTCATCTGTTTTTTGTCATTTTTGACGTGATTCTTAGGTGCCTCTCTGTGTACGTTATGTGCTGTGTGCGATGTCTAAGGAGAATCTCGTTAGGCTTGCGGGTGGTAATTTATGTCCGAAAATGGCTATTTTCAGGGTTTTTTCCACATTTTTTCAAAATAGTTTATTTTTTTCATTTGGGTGTGTAATCTTAGGGGCAACAAAGCATATGTTATGATCCATGCTTTATATCTTGGGAATATGTTGTTCTTCTGCATGCAGGTAGCAATTGATGTCAATAAAGGCTGTGTTAGGGTTTTGTCATTATGTTTCAAGGACACTTCATGACGATTTGTGATTTGTGGTGCAAATCATGTAGCTTACATGTTATTCTCTTCTTTGATCTGTCGCGGAGATTCTCTAAGTTTTCAGGAGTCCACTAATTATGTGACTTGCTGTTCTTGCTGTCAAAAGTGGCTATAAAATTGATTTCCCTCAATTATTGTAAAATATAGGAAACTTCTATCATATGTGGAGGAAGTTTGCAGAGGGACTCCTTAGCTCTGGTTGAGAAAATTTATGATGCATGTTTTTTGAAAGTGCTAATGGCAGCAGTTGTGTGATGACATCATAATTGATTTTAATTAGAAAAATTTGCATGCTACCCAATTCTGATAGAAAATCGGCCCTTCGTTCTGTTTTGCTCAATATGGGTCTGGAACGAAAGCTGAAGTTGATGATGTAGTTGCAATTAAGACGCACGCAGACAGCCACCGCTATAGTTAAAACTATAAAGGACAAATTTCAATGGAGTCTCACAAGCAGTCCAACTTAGACGAATCATACTATAAACCTAAAAAGGCAGAATGAAACAGATTAAACTTCAAACCATACAAATACACATGAAATAGAGTGCTGTGACACTGTTGTTTAATGAAGCAGAAACACAATTAAACTGTGGCCATCCTCTAGAGGTTTCATGTCATTGAATTGTAGAAAGTTACTTTTGCTTTCATGGTTTTCAGGTGGTAAATACGTAACATGTCATCATCAATAAACAGAATGGATGAAAAAACAGCTCTTCTGGGAGATGTCGCTACTGTCAACACTGGGGAAGAAAACCCATACACGGGTACTGTACGAGGATTGACAATTGTGACATGCGCTATGTTTATCTTTGCTGAAATGGCCGGCAGTGGTGTGCTTGCTCTTCCTAAAGCCATTGTTGATGCTGGATGGACTGGCTTTGGCTTGCTGATGACATGTTGCATATTTTCACTATATTGCGGAATCATTCTTGGCAAATGTTGGATATTGGTTCGGGAGCGACATCCTGCGTATCATAAAGATGCCACTCGTGATCCATATCCTCTTATCGGAAAAGCAGCTGCTGGAAAAGTTGGCAAGACCGTTGTCGAAGTTTGTGTCTTGGTTACATTATTTGGTGTTTGTGTCGTATTTTTGCTGTTAGCGTCAAGATTGATTTCTCAATTACTTGATGTGGAAATAGGATCGTTTTCTGTCCAGAGTGAATTTCGTTTGTGGATTCTGATTTGCGGGGCAATTTTATTACCTTTCACATGGTTAGCTACTCCGAAGGATCTATGGCCATTTGCTGTTGGTGCTGCGTTGTGCACCACAATATCTTGTATTTTGATGGTTGCAAGATCTGGTATGAAACTACACAGCGATGGGATTGCAACTAATAGAGGTCACGTCACAGCGAAATCGTTTTTCAATGCATTTGGCACCATAGCTTTTTCATTCGGTGGTGCAACATTATTTCCAACATTTCAAACTGATATGAAGGAGCCTAGAAAATTCCCTTATGCAGCAGTTCTTGGATTCGGTTTTGTTCTGCTCTTATATATTCCAATGACTCTCGTGCCATACTTGGCTTTCGGGGACAATATCGACCCAAATTTATTGGTTACTTTAAACAATGCGGAAGGCAATGGACATGCTCTGGTGGATGCTGCTGAAGCTCTTATTGCATTTCATCTTTTGTTCGCATTTGTCATCACTCTGAATCCAATCTCACAGCAGGTGGAGGAATATCTCAATATGTCACACAGTAAGTATATAATTTTATTGACATTTTCTATTTCCTTGCTAAGTTGCAAGTTTCACGTTAAATGTTGAATAACTAGGTAGACTGTTTAACCGTGAACTGCTTTCATGGGGACCTATGCATATCTAGTGTCACAACAGAACTGATTGGGTCCTGATCTGGAAACGTTTTTTCTGAAACCTTTCGGAAACAGTTCTGTTTAAATAAGCTGACCCTCGGTTTATTAATTTCAGCAATTTTTGAGTTGGATCACATCTCTTTGGGTCATTTTCCTGAACACACCTGCAGTGACTGATGTGTTCTACAAAGAAATTGTACTTCTTATCATACTTATTGGGTTACATTGTTACTGGTTACTAACTCCAATTAATTGTTGACCGTTTGGTCACTCTCCTTTTATTTTTAAAATTTGTTGGAACCCCCTCCATTATTATGACCCTCCCGCCCATTTATTAGTTTCGGGAATTTGTCAGAACCCCCTGGTTATATTGACCCCGTCCATTTATTATGGAATTTAGAGCAATTCTGTGTCTCTGAGGTATGGTGTCTCTTGTAATGATAGCAGTGAACAATAAACTGCTGGGACAACGAGACAAACAAGAAAGAGATCGATCTTGAAGTTTGTGTTTATTTTCATCTATAGCTGAAATTTCTGGATGGGGGCGGATTCCACCACCCTCCTGGAAGTACCTATTGGGCCATTAACAGATACTGTAGTTTAAACAATCCTTCAGGAGTACATTGAACCAGAATAGGGCTTTCGGAATGTCCAGAAGGGCCGATTTAAAGTTTGTGGCAGTATACTTTTTGAAACTTACTCAAGTTTGCAATCGTCCCTGAGACATACAATACCTACCTTATGTCTTAACACTGTGCATTGTTCACAAAATTCATACACCTTTTTCATTGGTCTCTTTGGAGTACAGTATAACCTAAAAGGTGATCTCAGAAGGTATGCATGAGGTTCAACAAGAGATTTACGTGAAAGATGCGTCAGAATTTTAGGGATTTTTTCGCATTTTGGACCAAAGTCCTCCCAAAATCCCTTTGCTGTGCGAAATCAACTCTAAAATGGGAAATGATATTGATAGTATCGCATTCATGTACGATAAACGATGAAAAGTCACCAAAAATCTCGTCTTTGAGTCTGGTCAGTAGCATTTCTAGTTGTTATTTTTAAGTGAGACACTTACTGGATCATTTTTTTTTTAGCTGATTGCGTTTATGACAGAGCTGAAGCGCATCATTAGGTGATGGTCAAATGTTTGGCAATACTTTGCGTTGCTTCACACGATGGATGGTCTTTACATGCTTTGGTTAGGTTAAACTACAGTTCTAATGCTAACGTGTTTTATCTTTATCATTAGAATTCGGTTGGCGGCGTGTTGTCATTCGAACCATCCTATTGTTGGCTGTACTTGGTGTAGCAGAGCTTATTCCTCATTTCGAATCTATACTCGGCATCATCGGCGGTACGACTGTCACCATGATGGCATTCATTCTACCAAGCCTCTTCTATCTGCTGTTAGAATCTTGCGCATTTTGGGTAAAAGTTCTTCATGTCGAAATCATTCTGGTGGCAGTGGTGATGGGCTGTGCATCAACGTATTCTGCGATATCTGGTTTCAAAAATCCATTTTAATTCGTCTACACATAGGTTTTAGACAATTTATCCGTGAAAATAAATCGGTTTGTCTGTTCGTGTTGTACTTGTTGTCAAAGTTTGGATACGGTGACGATGCTCTCGTGAATTATGTTGTTGGGAATTTCGATAGATCTGTGCGTATTTTGCTATGTGAAAGAAGTATCACATTTGTTTTATTGTAGATAGGGAGAACTTTATTTTATCTGTGTGATGTAGCAAGATCTGTTACGAGCAATGTGTGGCTGCTCAGTTGTGTGCCAACCTCAGTTGTATACAATTGCTTCAGTGATCACATCAGATGATTGAGTAATCATTGCTACCCAGGCTTTCGCTGACTACAAAATAGTGCTATTACGACTATAGTAAACTTATTCTTACGTGGACGTATGCCACAATAATATGCATTTTTTTTTGCAAACTTTTCGGTGTATGAATTCATTCCACGATCATCAGCGCTCTTAATAGAACGCAGCGCAGTATTCACTTTATATGTAGTCCTATTTGAATGAAATGTGTCGAAACAGTATGCTAGTCATTTTATGCTTGACGGCAAGTGGATGGTCTTCGAAAGAATCTTTTACTCATCATTTATAGCCGTTTATTGCAGTAATAACCATGAGGTTTTTCTCCTTGTGTTGAACACTATACACTATGAGCAAAGATCTATGTAAGACAGAAAGTCGCAGTATATGTTCTGTTGAGTGTTTGTACGTTTGGTGCTGTGATCTTTTTTACAATTTTTATATTTTAATATTGGAATGAGACAGAATTTTGTTATTTTAAAAAATCGTTTTACAGTTTTTTCAGACAATGCACACTTCACGTTCGTGTTGTATTTCGTTGATGTTAATTTTGTTGTAGCTGGACTGACAGTTTTATTGGGCATGTTCTGTAGGTGTGTTAGGAGATGCTGAAAATATTTTCATATTAGGTGTTTGTGTATGTGTCGTTGGTACTTCGTTCTTGTTTTTCATGCAGCTTGGAACGAGTAAAGTGTATGAGCAACAAGTGCGATCTTGCATGTCGAAAGCATGATCTTATTTTGTTTTTTTTAAGCCTATCTCTGCCTGTGTCTCTGTGCTTAAATGCAATTTGAAAAAAGTATTGACTGATCAGATTTGCTCTGCTGCATATGGAAATTTCCACTCCTTCAGATATCTGCTAAATTTTGTCTCCCCATGGTTCGAGTGTTCCGTTTTATAGCTGCCATGCATAAAACTGGAAATTTGATGTCCATCCTTGCACTTATACTCTTGCAAAAACGAATTAGTTCTGCTTTTTGTCTGTGAACTTATATATCCTGCAATTTCTTTTATATTAATTGTGGTACGCTGTGCGAAACTTGCAAGGATTGTTTTAATTCTGTCTTTTTAAGAGCTTGTTTTATAGGCGTTGTAGGGTATAGTATGTAGATCAGGTGATCTGCTGTTGCCAGGTTTATTTATGTACTTGCATGGATTTTTTACTCAGATAGAAGATATTGCCATGCGCTGAATAATGTTCATGAGGACGCGAGATGATCTTGTCGGCAATACACAGATAGCTGCCTGGAAGTGTGAAGTGGTAACTACCTATCGATCTATTTGTAACTGAAGGTTTCACACCTGTGCCAGAGTGCATGTTAGGTTTACGTTTGACTATGGTTTTATTTATTTTTATTGTGCCGTTTGGTCATAGTTCTATCTGCCTTCTTCCTCTGGTATTGTCATCGGTAGATCATTTATTCTACGCAATGTTTTTAGTTGGTCATACATATCTGTAGCCTTCCAACGCCCAGGCTTTTACTCTGATCGTTGCGACTACAGCGTACATCTTTCTTGGTGAATGAGAGGTTCTCATAGCTTCGTGCTTCTCGGATGCCTGGACAGAACATGAAGGCCACTAAATAGAAAATGGCATCTTATGATGTGCAACAATGTTGCTTCTGTTGTCGTATGTTTTATGGGATGAATTTTCATTCGAGGTTGAAGTCTTCAATCTCAGTGTAGCATGAAGTATGCATGCGTATTGTTTGGACGTGATGCAGTTGTTATTCAGATAATTTCTGTTTAGATATGCTCAGTATCACTCTCTCCAGTCAGGCGACTGTATGAGACATTTTTCTTGTTATGCGTTTTGTTGTGGTTACTTTGTGAAATGAGCTTCACCTGCCAAAAATCGAGACAAATCAACTTGTCAAACATGGTTATGTCGAAGATATGGGTCGATATGACATGCTGCTCTTTTTGCTTTTCTTTGATGTTTTTTTTTGGTCTGTGTGAAGTGAGTAGGTCATGTTTTAGCCACTGACCACTACTACTTCATAATTATACGATGATTCTTCAGCAAAGTTTCGCCCGATCGAAAAGTCACCAGAGATTTGCCCCCGAACTACACCTACATAAACCGTCCTCGGTTTTAGAATTCTGACTCGATCCTTAAGGTTGTGACTCGATCCTTTCGATGTGATAACGCCCGACAAAACAAATACCTGGGATGTTAAGCCTTAGTGATGAGGTTTATCAAATCCAATCGGTGCGAGAAATCTGTGCGACAACGCGAAATCCCTAAAGATTGAGACGGGTAGGGATTCAGTGATTACTCAGCAGCTTCGCATGAAGAAAAGAGCAGCAACCAACTTCAACAAACACTTTCCTATGCACTGGGTAGACTGTAAGCCATGCGGCAAGCCTGAGCTTACCAGCATGGCAATAAAAAGTTAATTTATTTATAAAATGGATACTCGTAGTAATCAAAGCATTGTTTGAAGAAATTTACAGCAGGTTGTTATAAAAAATATTTTTAACTACTAAATGCCCCCTCAAATAAACGCCCCTCTAAAAACTCGAAAAATCAATTAAACGCCCATGGCGTCTGTTAGAGGATTTGCGGTATGCGAAATCTACGTGCATGATTTTGGTAAGATGATCGCGCTTTTTTTCGGCCACTCAGGAAACAAAGTTCGGAAAAAGAAGCACACTCATTCACATCGTAATTTCTAGAGATTAAATGCGTAAAACTGTCTAACAAACAATTTTAAGAGATACCGTATATATAAATATATACTGCTCGTGACGAAACGATGCAATCTCTATCCTATAGCCTGCTCGCATAACTCTACCTGAAAGGTATGGTTTCTGACAGAGCAAGCAAATTTAGCGAGGTTCGGATGTGAGCAGGATATGTGTGTACCTGCAATGAACGAAGCTATACCACATTTCCCTTTTTTTTTTACGAACGTTTACAATATTTAAGCCTCAGTAACTCAAAATATGTATCACAATTTCACAACCGCACTTCGTGATTGGTTCTCAAATACTGTTCTGTGTCAGACTGGAGGATAGGGCGAAGCAGCCCTGCACTTTTCTCAGGAACAACTATGACTGCATCCAAATGGCTTTTACGGGTATTCGAAGAACAAAAATTATGCTGGCTGATCTAAGATGTTCTATTCACGTAGATCATGCATTTAGCATGTATTTATCCCGACCGTATTTTTTGTGCCAATAATTGCCTTTTTGTAAAGTTTTGACTGAAATGTGAAGACTTAGGGCTCCAACTGTCTTCGGATCTGAAATTTGATACGCAAATGTGAGATAAATATCATTTAGCGGGGGTGAGGGTAGTAGGGTGTTCCCAGCCTCTAGTTTTGGAATTTTGACCACATTCGACCGGCCAAAGATTTTACCATGAAACGTGCAAGGGGTAACTGGAATCTCATGCTCATCTTTTAGCACATTTGTGCTTTCGTTATGGCTTCACCATGGGACTGTCACCTAATCGTTTTCCGACAGGGGTTAACGTCAATTTTTGCCAATTTTCATGTTTTCTAACTCATCTGCCGGGACGGACGACTTTTATGTGAGTGTTTATGCTCTCAACCATTGTTCCTGACAAAGGGCTGTCAAGAAAACTGTATGTGAGGTAAATTGACGCAACAAAAGATCCAAAAAACGCGGTCAAAGTCTTGTGGTTTATCTTGTGTGCCTGTGACCTGTGATTATTTTGATTGATCGAAAGTTTGAATAAGAATTTTTGTAGTGGAACATGTGAATGAGTTGGAGGCTATCAACGAAAAACCATGTAAAAAAGAAACAAGTTCAAATGTAATATGGTTTACTTATTAGTTGTGTACAAACTCGGGATCATAGCCCGAAAGCTCTACAACCAAAGTCCGCATTTTGGCCTTCTTTATGTTTTTTCGCTATAGTTTTTGAGAATGGGTATTAAATCCAATGCAAGGCCAGATTCAAATCATTTGGTAGTGGGAAGTAAGTACTTTTACATGCTATTATATAAAAATTCAGCTATATCACCGATTCTCGCAGGACGCAGCCTGCTGGAAGCTGGAAAATACAGAAAATCTTCAATCTTGGCTAGAATATTGTGCCAAAAAGGCTTTTTTTTCAGCCAAAATGAAAAATGATATTTTTCAAACCTTTGACGAAGAAAAGCACGTTGCATTGTAATCGGTTCGCGAATTTTTTCGCATGACTTGAACCACTTGTGTCTACTTTCTTCAAGCAGTTTCTTGCATTTTGCTGCAGAGGACTGAATTCTACGACCTTTGTTCTCCAAATTACCCGAGAAATTAAGAAATTCTAACCCGCACCCTGACACAAGCCCTGTCACACCTTGCGTACACCCTAAATTACTACTAAAACAAGATCTTCAAAAATCACAATAATTAAGTTCCTTAGCCCACCCAGCCTGATTTGCAGGTCTCTAAGTTTGTCATGGGAAGAAGGTAGAAACAGCACATCCCCGCCGATGACAATACACTAGTCAAGCAGTCATATGATGCTAACTGTTCATTGTTCCCAAGGGGCTTCTGTTTTTGCTGTCACCGAACATTCTCATTGTAGAATATAGCGATGTGAAGAGCGCTTTTCAAAACTTCTCCATGACAATCCACCCCTCTCGCTAAGAGTTATATATTCCTAAGAAGCACATGGTTACTTTTCCAAAAGGCAGAGCATTTGCAGTAAAATTCATTACGTATTTAGGCTGGTTAAAGGAACACAATCGCCTACTTTTTTATCAGCCGATCACATTCAGTACCTTATGGACATAGCAAATCAAGCCATATATTGTTTAGGCGAATAATTTCACCATAAATCCAGTAAAACAACTTCACACGAGTCTTCTCGCTTATAGTCCTCGTGCATACTCGCTTATAGTGCTCGTGCATAGATAATGAAGATTAGTGACTGAAAGTGATTGTGGCCATGTCTAACCTCTCGGGCCAAACCACACACTTTCTAACCGGTGCTTCAACTTGCTATAATTTCTAACCGGTGCTTCAACT
>JAOBRC010457455.1:0-11918 GCA_027575255.1 Scolionema suvaense
TCATGCGCTACTTACTATTTATACATATTTGTTTTGCTAAGGTTTTTCTTTTGGCTGATTTTATTTTATGATCGTTGAGATAGATAGCCTGGCTTTTACGATAGTTTTATCCATGGCTGTAAATTTTGTCTGTATATATTTTACGAAACCAACGGTAAATAAATTGCTACTACTACTACTACTACTACTACTACTACTACTATGATCCCAAACATGGCCCGTGCTCCCCCCATCAAATGACCTGCCCTCCGCCACCGGGTGCCTCCCCATAATTTCCCAAATTTTCCAAATCTTACCAGATATTGTTGGTAGTTTTTAAATGTTTATTGAATATATTCATTTAAATTTGCATAAATTATCATGCTTTCCTGTGTTTTTTGCATTCTTAACACATGTACACTAAATCTGCACTTTTTTAGCAAGAATAGTGCGATTTTCTATTGTTTCGCGTGCACGTCGCGATATTTTCGACGATCCGACGGGGCGCCCCCCCATCAAAAATGCCCTCGGCCCTGCCCTTTAAGGGGGCACCGCCCCCCATATGTTGATGGTCTACGGAAAACCCTGGCCCTTAGCATGAAACTAATCTTACAAAGATCCTGTTCTTGAGTGCTTCTTAAAACTCAGCGAACCAGACTGAGATACGTCTTTTCTCCCCCTCATCAACCTGGTCAGTCCATACCAAGAGTGTCTTCAAGATCGACACTCAGACAACGACAAATGCTAGATGCCAATTCACAACGGATATCACTAACTGCTCTGATAACCCCATTCTCAGAGGGCTGGTTGTGTTAGAAGTGTCCACAAATCAACCTTGTTCCAGCCACTTCAGCATAAAAAACAGGACAAACAACATAGTCATTTCTGTTCGGCATAGAGTGTAGTCCACACTCTATGATTTCAGAACAGCAATGTCTGTGTGTACGGACAATTCTTTACCCATACAACAATACATGCACTTCAAATATATTACACAGAGTGGATGTGCATCACATTTTCAAGCCTATGGATTGCTTGAAGATGTGAATAACACCTTCTAGATAGTTCATGGGCAAAAGCTCGTGAAAGTTTGCAATAAAGACGAGTGAAATGATCTTTTTATTGGTCGTGCATTGAATTCCCAGCGAGCGCGATCAAGGACACAGAGCAAGAAGCTCTTCCTGTAAAACGATTGCTTAGAATACAGAATCTTCACACAGGTCAGGTCCCACACCTAGAAATCACCCTTATATTCCTTTGACTCAGAATCAGGAAAGAATGTCATTTCCTAGATAACAGAAAAGGTACCATCAGCATGTGTCAAAAGTTTTTGGTTTTTTTTAGGAACATAATACTTATATAATATAATATAATACTTACATAATGCATCAATGCCTGCTAATGCAAATCAGAAAACTTCTATCCACAAAAATGTGCACGGCTGCAAGGTAATTACCCTACTTCTTGTTTAGAGCACATACTTCGGAAATAGTAGGCTCATGAACAGGACATTCAAACCTGCATAACGCTGTGATGCACACATATGGTAAAGAATACTTTCATCAACACAAAGTTACATAGTACAGTACGCATGACAAACCTTTGTTCAATGGATCATCCGGATTAGGTTCCTGGGGAAAGAAAAATCCACAAACATGACAGACTAACATAGATCCCAAGAAAATCAGATATAAGAAATAAGTGCCAAAGCCATACAACAAGTTGGGTTAGTGTGAAAAGTAATGTTGAAGTATGAGCAACATTGCACACAATGCAATGCCCAATTTCAGTGCTTTTATTCTAAGGCGAGCGATATTGCGTGCCTCCATACCGGCCTGAAATCAATCAGTACAGATCAGGCAGCTACATCCGACTGGACCCTTGCTCAGAATTTTGTAATTTTCAAACCCTGGACCGCCGGAAATAAAGGCGGCGGATTATTGCCGTCAGTGATATAGCCGATGGCAAGTTTTTACTGTTGCCTGTTTTCATGAATTCGGAGGACTGTACTTGCGACTGCAGGCTTTCTACAAGTTCGCAATTCTGAGTAAAAGTGAACAAACTACGAGTTAAATATGGCGCGCCTTGACCAGAAAAATCTCTCGTAAGGCGTGCTATATGTTGTGCGCCTGCAATTTTTTCATTAAAAGCACTGCAATATGCAAGCAAACGTTTGGTGATAACAAGAGCAAACGTCACAACACACCTCAAAGCAATACAACAACTGTAGTAAATAATAAAGTGCCACATAACAGCCAACATGATGCACACCAACAATAATTGCAAGTTAATTATTTTGAATTCCAAGTGCAGCTAATGTTTCAAAAAGAAAATATTTTGCGCGCTACTCCTGCAATTAAACTTAATTAATTAATCGAATACGAAGTTGAATTCTGATCAAATATGTAGCAAAGGCTGTGGATAAGAAATTCGGATCAAATATGTACCAAAAGAAATTCTGATTAAATATGCACCGAAGGCTGTGGATAAGAGGCATGCGATCGCACACACACCCTTCAGCACACACCTTGATTTCCAGAGGTCTGCTTTAGTAGTACGACACATGGATAACATAGCACAACTAAGGAATCAGTTATGGCTAAATGGCTATGTAAGGTTGTCTCTTTCATTTCATTATAGAGCTAAGCAATATGTTTAAGATCCATAAAAGAAAATAACATAAGCCTTTGCAATACTAAAGAAATATAGCAATGCTTAGCAATGGACTCCAATGACATCATAAAAAATCAAGATGGTAGCTGCAAGACTTTGAGAGGAAATATCTCCAGAACTAAGCAAGCTTTTGCTGTGTTGTTGATGGGAAATTCCATATTTTGGTTTGCTCTATCGTCGGTTAAAATTTCATTTTTGACCATTGTTCCCCTTTAAGGTAAGTTGCAACGCATTTCAGCCAGTGTTCCAACGTGTTTTTTCACATGAAAATGCGTTGCTTTCACTGAAAAATAAACGCGTTTTCCGCCTTCAACGTGCAACGCTTGAAAATCGAAACACGCTGCAATTCCTTGGATACAAACGCGTTGAACATAATTCAACACATTGACTTCTATGAATGGAAACGCGTTGCACTATAACTGACGTGTTGAACTCTGTGAAATTAACACGCTGTGTAGCACGAATCTATCGCGTTTCACATTCATGCAACACATTTTACATTTTTCAACACGTTTGAGTTAAGCAACAAAGAAATGCGTTGACTTTGCAATTTGAAACATATACACGTTGTGTGTGACCTTGCAACGCGTTTTCCAACGCCTTGCTTGGGAAAAAACCGCATCATTCGTTAACTTTTAAAATCCCTGGAAAGGTCACAAACCTAGAATACTGTAAGTTTCTCTTTAAACATAGCACAACGCAAGAAGTTGAGCCGAGTTGTGGCAGGACACCTCCCAAAATATTCACTGACAGGCTTGCGTAGCACATGCCAGTCAAATGCTCAAAATGCCAAACACCAAGAATGTTTTAGAAGAATCTCTCTATTGTTTTAACTATAATAACAATGGAACGTTTATTAACGTGGTATCTCTGAAAAACGTCTTTTCTAAAATCTGTCTGCGGAGAAGCCCATGATCATCTAGGCTTGCAATATCCAGAAGGTCATCATATCTATAGAAGCTTATAGTGACGATTAGAATCAAGTGCAAGCTCTAGACTTGCTACAGCTAACCTCATGCCAGCAAGATCACACCAACCACAACCTCAAACATCGTTCAAACAGACATATATCTGGCTAGAAAAACAATGACTAAGTCATATAAACCAATGGGACATTGTGAAGAAAATCAAATAAGGCAACACTCACCAAAAATAAGTATTGTATACCATATACGATTGAATTAATAGTTAATACTGGCTTCCAATCTTCCCTGAAATGAAAACACACAACAAGATCTTTATTACCACCGTGCCAATATTCCCCAAAAAATATACTGCACAGGCTTTTCAATGTTACACACTCAATGACGTAAAACAGAACGTGCAATGAAACACCAGCCCATATGAACATAAGAGGATGGTTAAGTTAACTTTTCGAAAAAAGAACTGCAGAACAAATAGCAAATGGCTGTCTTGCAGCTTGGTGACTCCACCCGTGCACTGTTACCTGCCATATTTCATACTAGTAAATCGCCAGATTCAAATTGGTGTAGTTCTGATAGATGAGTAAGCACCATGACTAACATCAAGAGCAGCAATCCAAGGCAATAACAATTCAGGAAACCGCCGTGTAGAGAGCGGCACACACTCCCTCTGAGCACAGTATGTGATTATCTGCTGATGACACAGACAGGCAAAACAATGGAAAGAAGAAACAAAAATAGTTAAGAATACCATTGAAGATCAGAATTATATACAGCATGCAGCATTCAATGCATGCTAACTGAAAACAAGCATCCGTGCATCTTGATACTCTGGAAGTCGCTTTAATTAAACATGTTCAACGGGCCCACAGATTTTGAGATCAACACAAGGAAACCAACGAAAAAGAATCAAGAACAGGCTGTGAGCTTTTAGGGAGCAACTTAAGGATTTATACAGAGAACATTACACAAAATGCTCATAACATACCCAGTGTTTCACTCATACACGGCATAACAAAAGATGTATGAACATTTTCGCATGCTGATAGGGATGAGACGCAAATAATGTTGCTGCATATGCCTTCATCCCTTTTATTATTTGCGGCTTGCCATCCTCATATCAGCACCATAGATTATACAAGTAGCATTTTCTGCATGCACAATGGAGTGCGTAACTGAGCCCAAAAGGATTAACAGATGCAAAGCAAAAAACCTCCTAATACATTCCCATATTTTTTAAAGGATACATTAGTCTCAAGAGGGTAGAAGTGGAATGGACTATCGGGTCTAGAGTGGGAGGGGGGGGGATTTTGCCACATTTGCCTTGGTGAGGACAAACCTTGCTCCCAGGCACCTTGTCCTGTACGAAACCCTATCAACAAATGCATGTCTCCGAGCTCCATTGGAGAATGGCAGTATAACAACTATAAGACTGAACAATAAATGAAATCAGAAAGCAACTCATACCTCAAAATATTTAAGCAAACATTTCCTTCCAAGTCAATATTCGGATGATAAACCTGAAACAGGGTTGAAGTATAGAAGTATTTGATCATACTGTACAACAATTGTTTCTACTTAGACAAAAGGTCTTTCGATCATCCCTGATGTTCCAGAACAATTTGACAGCTTAACAAGAAACAATCTTGCCAAGGAAATGTAAATCCTTTATTCCACATACTGGTATCTCCGCAAGCTCAAATCAAATCACACGAGCAAAATTCAGCAGACATAGACTCTTGGAAGCACCTTTTTCGGAAAGAACTTTTTACCTTCAATGGAAGGTAAGAAGAACGAAACAATAGGAAAAACTGATAGAGTACAAAGGATCTTCAAGTGTTCTACAATCAGACATCAAATCAAACATGAAATTCGCTAGAATTAGAGAAAACGAAATATCTGAAGGGCTTCATCACCACGATGGAGCGATATTGTCAGGCAGTACGTGTGCAAAAATGCTGACTTTTCAGTTAATTTCCAAAATAGAAGTTCAGAAAGCATGTTAAAAATGATCAATCTACATAAACTTCGCCTAGAGGTTTGAAAATGTGGGATCAACAAGAATGCATCAATATGCAACAACATGGGGATTTTCCAATTAATACTAGTTTTTGAAATATTCAGAATTTGATGAAAGGAAACACTGGAAGGGAAGGTATTCTGCTATAATGTAAGGCAAAGCAAAAAGCGTTATCTCAAGGATAGCAATAGTTTTAAGTTAGGAAATTAGGAAAATATCTTAAAGGAACTGCGTCTCAAAATTTTATCAAGCATTACTGCAAAATTATATGCACTGTTTGCTCCCATACCAATTTTCACAGCTACAGATTCAGTAAAAATGCTGCAATTGGAAAGCAAAGTTTTCACTAGTTGAATACAAGAATTCATCATTGGTATTGAGGCCCTGCGTACCTCTTGCGTTCTCGCGAGCGATAAGGATGCATACGCTAATCTCCATGTCTTCCATGCAAATTAAATGAGTTGTGGCTTGTCGAGTGTTGGGTTCGCGATACTGAGTATTTATTGAAGTGAAGGAAAATGTGTGATTCAAAGTAAATACAGCAATAAGGCTGCGAAATCTCCTTGAAGTAGTACTAATGCAATCTGCTAGAAAAAAATTTTGAGCTACTGTTCCTTTAAAGGACAAAGCGGCTTTCTATCGATGTCATAACGGTCACTGATCAGTGGGAGCCTTGAAAAAAGATTGCCGTGCTAATTTGGAACGAATTTGGGAATACTTCTAGATTATAACCCAGAGAAGTGCCAGATCTGTTACAGTAGACATCTGTTTTGCGCGATGAAAGACAAGTTCATAATTCTGCGCTCAACGCTATGCTACCACAAGGCACTAGAACACGCTCGATTGCACTCGCTATACAGATATCGCCGTAATCTATGAATAATAAATGAATCTGATCTAATTTTTGCCCGAGTTTCGTTTCAAGCAGTACATAAGTCGGACTAGAACATCTGCTCTTTTAAAGTCACCCAGTCAGGTTGGGCTATACAATGCAGAAAGTGATGTTATGTAATTAAAGCAGCCTGAAGAGCAGACTAGGAGCTTTTGTAGGTACTTGTGACACTCTCATAATCTCTCAAACAGCATGTCAAAATTTTGACGTACACATGGAAAGAGCTTAACAGCAGGCAGTGCCAAAAACTCCTAGTCGTCCCTTCGGCGTTTTGAGCTGATGCACATAACTTCAAGATTCCTTTGCACTAGGGACGACTTTTCTACTCAATACATACATATGCAACAAAACAATATGTATCGTGTGTGTTTCGTAAGGCAACGTCTGGAGCAAGGAAGCGATCATGGAGGTGGAGCGACACCATCCCAGTTAAAATAAGTAAAAGAAGTTTAGTATTTCTAGAATTGAGGAATAAGCATAAAAAAGATGCCGATGAATGATGAACTCCTGCAAATGTCCTGCATATGAGTCTTTTATTATTTTTTTGGTGGAGTTTTCCTTCAAATGTAAAAACAAAAGAACAAGGTATGAGCATGGCCTTACAAACTTTTTTTCTAGCACTTTCGGCAGCACATTTGTGTATGATCATGAAGATCATACTGCATGAAGGGTTCTATAGATCTAGATATTTAAATTAATCTATCAGTTAATTTCACTACAAGATTTTGCAGATTATGACGAATCTATTACCATGTCAGTGATAATGGTGAAATGTAGCAATGCCTTAAAGGAACAGTACCTCAAAAGGTTTTCTAGTCAAAAGCATTAGCTCTGCCGTATCTGAAGGAGATTTCAAGCCAAATTGCCATACTTATACTGATGTACACATGTTCCAGCACTTCACGATTCTCTGTATCCTGAACTGTACACTCGACCATAAAGCCACAGCTCATTTAAAAATGCATGCATGGACTTGGATAACAAGGGGTTGAGTGAACTCATTCTTATCCTTCTCCGAGAATGCAACAGGTATGAACGACTTCGGTACTGACAATGAATTCTTGAACTCAACATGAGACAACTTTGCTTTACAATTGCAATAATTCTACAGAGTCTGTAGCTGTGATACGTAGCATGGGAGCTGACAGTGCATTGTACTACGCCGCAGTGCTAAAATCTTGAAAAGGAGTTCTTTAAACTGGTGAAATGCTGTTGGGGGAATGTTGGGGGAAACTCACCTGGCCATAACTTTTCTCATTTTAGTCCTATAACGTTTTGGTCATACAAGGTAATGTGACATCATTATGACTGAATTTTAAATCTCAAAGGAGACATGAGCATTCTCATTACGTAAGGGAATGAAACCTTCCCCGGAACACATTAGTCTGTAGACTAGAACGTCTGTTTGTTTGATGTCACCCAGGCAGGTTGTGCTGTACAATGAGGCAAGTGATGTTATGAAATTAAAGCAGTTTGAAGAACAGGCTAGGAGCTTTTGGCAAGCAGGTACTTTTGACGCGAATATAATCTCTTGTACCACACGTCAAAATTTCGACGTGCAGATGGGAAGAGCTTAGCAGCGGGCAGTGCCAAAAACTCCTACTCGTCCCTCCCGCGTTATAAATTGATGCGTATTAACTTCTTGATTCCTTTACACTAGGGACGACTTTTCCAGTCTAATTAGTATACAGAACACATCAATAGATTTCATTACTATCAGTCTATGCAAAGGGTAAAAAAAAAACATCACGTACCATTGTCTCGCATTTTACCTTCGGCGGTTCATGAGGATAATTTGGCCCAACCTACGAGAATAAGAAACAACACAACAAAAAATTACATCTCTGTTAGAATAAAAAAAAGTTTAAATGTCCGAGAAAACCTTCATAGAAATTAGCAAACCAAAAACAATTCAACTCCAGTACAGCTGACCTCAAATGATTGCCCACAAGACGGAATACCTTCATTTTTAACCCTTTGTAGAGAAACACCACAACTTCCTTCTGCTTCTTCCCAATACCAGTTTCAGTGCCAGAGAACCCTTGTTCGAAGTTGGGCCATTTCCTTCTTTCTGATCAATGCATGTCCCATTCCATATTTGTAAAGGAATTTTCACAATCTAAAGAGGTTAATTTTTTCTTGTGAAAATTTAAGTCTCGTCTTCCAGAAGTGCAATTTTTTATCTGATATAAAACTTCTGACTTGTGTAGACCCAACAACACAGTGCCTGAATCATTCTAACACGCACACTTTCCGTACAGTATGTGCCATTTGCTTCTGTAATGCGACCTTTGTGACGTAGTGGGTGGACTGTCGTTACTTGCTCAGAATATTTGCTAGTGTGCATAAGTACTTCTCAGCACAGGGTTGAGGTGCAAGTGTAAAGCTACTCTATGATGCTTTACAAAAACATTCCCTGGGTATATTGACGATAGCGGCAAATCACCGTGCAAGACACTTCAAGAAGATTTTCAAGCTAATCGGTCACAAACACGTGAATGACCATAAGAGGGCATTGGTGAATGATTGAGCTGTGCATGCATTTGGGTACTGAAGTTATAAAAATTATGTAACCCATATTTGTTTGCTCATTCGGCAAGAGTTGCAATTGTTGAATCTTTTCGTGAACGAGAGCGATAACTGCCTGTGGTCATAAGTGCATCACCAAAAGGAGGAGGATATCATGATTGTTTCGCATCATCATTGGAATGATGGAATGATCATTTCCAATAAGCATATATTCCCGTGAAATGTGATATAATTGAGAGGAAAGTTTTTGAGACAGATCAATGGATTGGAAACTGTTCGCTCACTGGCAGCTCGCTAGATCATCCATTCCCTTGGTCGCATATTCGAATGTTTGCTTTATTGTAAACATACCTTCAGCAAGGATAAGCTAATGGTCTTTCTGTATATATATATGTTCCTTGTTTAAATTCATGGGAAAAAATTTGTAACAGGAAAATTTGTAATAATTTATATTAAGAACAACCTTGCTGTCTCTGCAAATTGCATTCTTTTCTGTTTGTGAGCACATATATCATGTTTTTCCTGCATTCGAAATATCGCGAAACTGTCTGATGTTAAAAAAAGTGGCAAATGCCAGCGAGAGATGCTTGCAAAAGGTGATGGTTATAAAACAGAGCACTCTGTCTAGAATTTGAAAATATAGTAGGAAACTATCCATCAAACTAACTGTTCATTTCGCATCCACTCCCTCCCTACTTCCCTCCCTACTTCCCTCCCTACTTCCCTCCCTACTTCCCTCCCTACTTCCCTCCCTTCTTCCCTTCTTGCCTCCCTCCCTCCCTCCCTCCCTAACTCACTCACTCACGCGATTTAATAATACAGCCCATATCATCAAAAGTCAGCTACAAGGAACAGGCGCTCATTTGCACAGATTGGTAAGACCACATTACATGCAATGGAGCACACAGGACCACCAATTCACAAAGGAAAAACAAGTTCCTAAAAATTTTAGGTACGAATTACTATTATACAGATTAGAGATACTGTCTCAAACATCAAAGAGATAATTATATTTACCGGGCAATGACCAATTAGCCCAGAGGCAGACAATATCAGCAAAATTAAGGCAATCACCGCATTCCAGAATTTTTGCATGTTACAATCAGACTTCAGGACAGCACCTGCGTAACACTTGAGGGGGTAGTACCAGATTAACCTCTGGTTAATCCAGTAAGGTTAAGTACCTTTCCTTCATAAAAAGGACACTTGATGGAGGCAACGGGGGCATTTTCAGCAACACCATCAAAGAAGCTCGAGTTGCACTGCCAGAAAAAAATCATTGATTTTCACACATGACAATACATTTTTCTCATTGAACCAGATAAGAATCTCCATCTGCTCTATCCGCTAATAGCTTGATGTTAGCGAGCATACAGGAACATAAGTGTGCAATTTCTAACAGAATAGAGAAAGGTCAGTCCAGGACCAAACCCTGGAAAGCAAGTACTGAAAAACTCCTAGGTTACACCACATTAATTTCTTTACCACCGATTATTAATGCTGTGGATAGGACCGTGAAACAAAAGGATAAAAAGAAAATAATCCTACCTTGAAACTGAATATGAATCTACCATTTCTGTAAAATCCCTAGAAAAAACAAGTAAACAGAATCTCAGGACTCCCACCAAACCGTTTCTTTACGATGACAGTTCGGACCACATAAAAGACAAAAAGTTATCAGAAATGTCCAACTGGGATAATGCTCTTGATCATACATTTTTCAATAGTATAGTAACTAACACGGCAAGAGAAAAAACATCAACAACATTGTTACCCATAAGATTTGCGCTAAAATTACGAAACACTAATGAAGTTCGAAAAAACCCTAAAAACCCAGCCAGTTTATGCGTAAATTGCCACCACCCGAGGCTACTGAAAGTTTTCCCAGATATGGTTAACAATGTGATCGCTGTTGCCTCTAAGACTCCCACAAAAATTACAAGAAACTAGTGAATTGTTTTTAATATTCTGAAAAAAACCCCTGAAAATAACAATGTTGCACATAAATTGCCGCCCTGTAAGAAGATCAAGGTTTTCTTCACATGCAATACATGGTTCACAACATTTGTAGGGTTTCCTCCAAGATTCATATCAGAATTTAGAAAAAAGCAATGGGCTATTTTTGAAATATTTTGAAAAAACCCTATGAAAATAGCCAATTTTCGCCATTTTCTGTCATAAGAACGACCACATCCAAGCTCCAATGGGACTTTTCTTGAACACGTCCCATGACCCACTACATTTGCTGCAATGCTCCTAAGATTCACACCAAAAGTAACTAATGAAGTGCTCTACTCTAAATTGGCATTTTTTAAGCAATAACTGTCACCCGTTAAACAAACAGAGTTTTCCCATATATTACTACCATTGCTCATAAGTTTCACATCAAAACTTACAAATACGTACTATTTGGATCTTACTTAATATTTTGGATAACATTTTGAAAATTATTGTTCTGCACCATATTCCGGGAACAACTAATACATGATAAATATAACAATCCTGCCGGTAGATATGATCACCAAAAGCCAAAAGAACCTGAAATTCAATATTCTTCAAAACAAACCGCCATGCCAAAGCCTACCAAATGAAATTTTTCTAATACATGGAGGAAATTCTACATGGCCACTTTCAATTCCACTAATACTTGGATTTACATCTCATGAGCTCAGAAGCTAATTACCATAGGCAACAATGTCCGTCATACAAATGTTTACATTGTTCATAGTAACATTATT
This sequence comes from Scolionema suvaense, assembly GCA_027575255.1. Classification (NCBI taxonomy): domain Eukaryota; kingdom Metazoa; phylum Cnidaria; class Hydrozoa; order Limnomedusae; family Olindiidae; genus Scolionema; species Scolionema suvaense. Next base: position 11,755 of record JAOBRC010457455.1, read on the forward strand.
CCAATGACACATCTAAGTTGTAAACCCTGTTCAGGGATCGAATTAAGCGACCGCGAACCGCGATTTGCGATCCTACAATTTAAAATTGCGATCCTAAAATCCAGTTTGAAATAAAAATCGCGATCACGGAGTTGAGGCTTCAAGTATCAATCTTCGAGCACGCG
>JAOBRC010457566.1:0-15796 GCA_027575255.1 Scolionema suvaense
TCGGCGGCCGCCTTCCTCAAAACGCATTCCTCCATACTCCTATATCGTCGCATATTTGAAAGTTTCAGCTTCGATACGTTTATTTCTGTTGATCATTTATGCTGGTACAAACGCAGCGGTACATCCACAGGAATATGATGATTTTTCGTAACTCTTCATGATTGTAAAGATAGACTTAAGACATCCAATCTCATATTGCATTCGATGTATAAACACTGAGTGTAACATATAAGCAGAAATTTGGTGCAGGTGACATGCGACATTGGTGTAGCCATTTAGTTGATGATTGGTTTTGACAGTCATCAGCGTAGGTGATAATGGGTGTAAATAATGTAGGTGATGATGCACCCAACATACTTCCTGAGATGGAGTGGTGTTGTAGAACTGAGGTTATAGCGCCTCATACCCGCTATAGTGTCCTGATCTTCGGACATATGTGGCATTTCTGGAAGTCAGGTGTAGAAGGCATCTCCTATCTGCACCAGGACCTCACCACGTCCTAACAGCACACTTGTAGCACCACCCAATATTTTCAGTACAGAGCTGCTAGACACACCACCAACCTACAGCTGGTTTATAGGTTTAAGACGCGATCACTCTGATACGAACTTCCACTATCGATCAGAATTGACTGCACAGATGAATCTCTCAGTTTTGTGTATTGCAGTCTTGATGGTGGGTGTCTTTCGCGTCCTGTACCTCAAGGATGATCTTCTTTTCCCATATCTTCGTTGTCTTCTCTTCCATCCTCTATCCCTTGATCTTCTTTATCTCCTCTCCTGTCTTCTATCTCTTCATTCTTGTCTTCTCTTTTATTCTATTCCCAGTCTCCTCATTTTCTACTGCTTCTCCTTGATCTTCTAGATTGAGTTCTTTTTCTTTCACATCGTTGTTTTCCAATTCTTCTCTCTGATCCTCCTCCTCTCTTCCTGTCTTGTTTTCATTTCTCTGGTTCTCAGTTTTGGCTCCCTTCTGGTCTTCTTCATTATTCTCTTCCGCTACTCCTTCCTTCTCCGCACTCTCTTCTTCTTCCGTGCTGCTCTCTCCATCTCCCGGATATCCACCACTCGCATCTCTTCAATTTGAGGCAAGGTCCCTGTCATCAATCAATACCAGTCTAGTTAAGTTAGAAACTTCATCTTCAGGTAGTGAAGGGTCATGAGGGTCTAATGGAACTTTGTCAAACTGTGAATGTACCAATGAGAAATCAACATCGGGAGTTGAAGAATTTCCTCTGAATGACAAGGAGTTGCCATTATACTATGAGTAAAGCTGCAGATTCACCAACAGGAGGAATGCCATCCACAGAAAAAGCCGGTTCATGAACAGATTCACGCTGGGATTCACCAAGAGCAGAATCTGGCCTTTCAAATTCAGGGAAAGATTTTACAGCAGGTTCTAAGGTTTCCAATTGAACGGGGAACAGACTAAAGTGGTCTGCATCGTTTTCATCGTTATCATTGACCGAAGCATTTTCTTTGTCGGCAGTCCGTTTTGAGATACTTCTGGTGATCACTTGTCTTGATTTTACTTTGCTTTCATCTTTAGAATCATCACATGATTGGTCATCCAACACATGGCATTAAAAGATTACGATGAACAAGTCGACTTGATGGATCCGACTCCTTTCGCACAGAATAGACAACTTTCTCAGGCTCGTGCACTTTCACCACTTCATAGACAACTTGCTCCCAGAAAGATCTTAGTTTCCCAGCACCACCACACTCAAGAACATTCTTGACTAACACTCTATCACCAATGTCTAAGACACAAGACTGAGATGAGAGTGTGAGTGTGAGTCAACTCGTTGCTTTGAGGCAGCTTTCCTTTTCTTTGAGGCTGAGCATACTATCTGATGAGCTTCTTGCATCTGCCTGTGCCAGTTGTCCACGGACTTGCTGTGCGAAACAGGTTCACGCTTGTTTGTTTCACCAAGGAGAATGTGTAATGGCAAACGAGGATGTCGTCCAAACATTAGAAAGTGAGAGGAGAATACAGTAGTAGTCGCGTGCTGTTATATGCATACATGACTTTGTTCAAGCTGGTGTGCCACCTAGATTTCTCCACTTCTCCCAGAGTACGAAGCGTTTTCAACAGTGTGCGATTCATACGCTCCACTAATCTGTTGGTTTGGGGATGGTAAGGCGTAGTTCTGCATTTCTTCACTCCAGACAACTTATGGAGCTCACTGAACAAGGCATTTTCAAATTCACGACCCTGATCATGGAGGATCCGAGCAGGCAGACCGAAGCGGAGCACATAGTCATCATGTAAATGCTTTTCTGCATTGATGACACTTTTGTTGCTAGAAGGATAAGCCTGGGCATATCGAGTGAAATGATCAACCGCTAGAAGTATAATATTCATACCCTCCACTACTGGTTTCAAGATGTAAATAGTCAATAGCCACTAACTCTGTTGGTGATGATGTGTTTATGTTCTGCAGTGGGGCAGTGCTTTCACGAGCTGGTTTCTTATGTACGATGCAAGGGCACTTCATCTGTATAAACTGGGAGATGTCGCCGTGCATCGCAGGCCAGTAAACTCGTTGACGGGCTAAGTCAAACACTCGCTCAACTCCCAGATTGCCCATATTGACATGAAAGTGTTGATAATCATTGTCTTTAGCTTGCTTGGAAGAACAATTTGTGAAATGTCACCACTCTGTCTTTTCAGTCGTCCTTTCTTGTCTATGGAGAGCTTCTTGCGATTTCTCCATAGGATTTGCGCAGACCTGGATGCACTAGTAGGTAAAGAAGATGCTTGCTTGTTTATTGCATTGATAACAGGATGCAAGTGCTCATCTTCTTCTTGTAGTTGAACGATTTGTCCAGGAGAAATTTCTTGCTCTCCAATTCCAATTGTTAGATGATCTTGATCGGTATTTGTCTGCAATGCTGAAATAGGTACCCGCCATGCTTCGCCACTATTAGACTGCACTGGAATACCACTCATAATTGAACGAACAGCATCAGTTGATACTTGCTGACTACATGTAGTGATGAAATGAATGATATCCAAAGGCAGACGTGATAGACAATCAGCATCTCGATTGATGGTGCCAGGGCGATACCTTACCGAGAAGTTGAATTCCGACAATTCAGAAACCCAACGTTGACCATTGGCATTCAACTTCGTGGTTTGCATTACATAGAGTAGAGGATTATTATCTGTGTACACAGTAAAGTGGTTGGCGTACACCAGATAATCACAAAGTTTCTCAGTGATGGCCCACTTTACGGCCAAGAACTCTAACTTGGAACTATGATATCTTTGTTCTGCTGGAAGGAGTGTACGGCTGCCATACACTATGACTTTGATTTCACCATTTTGTTTCTGATGAAGAATACAGGCAAGACGAGATGAACTTGTATCTACATGGATGAAAAACTCATTATTGTAGTCTGGATATGCAAGTATGTGGGGCTGGGTTATGAGATCGATTAATTTATTCAGAGATGACTGGTAATCGGTCAGCCAGGTTATTGGCGTTTTAGATGGCACTTGACCATCCATTCAGTATCCATCTTCACTGACAATCTTTCCAAGATACTTCACCTTCTTCTTGAATATGCTACACTTGCTAGGATTTAGCTTAATTCCTTTGCTTCTTAGACATTGAAGAACATTTCTTAGGTGGTCAATATGTTCTTCAAATTTCTGGCTATAGAAAATGGCATCATCCAAATTCGGCAAGGCATACTCATCGCGGATATCTTCAACGGCACTTTCCATGGAGTGTTGAAAAACGGCAGGTGCATTCATTAAGCCGAAAGGGATTCTCAACCACTCGTACAATCCCCAAGGTGTTATGAATGCAGTTTGGCATTATACCCCTGGTAATGCGCACGTGTCTGATCTAAGACTGAAAACCAACGACTACCAACAAGATTGTCTAAGGCAGATTGAATCCTTGGCAGAGGATGCTTGTCAGCGAAAGTCTTCTTGTTCAGTGCCCGGAAGTCACAACAGAGAGGAATATATCCATCCTTTTTTCGGACTATAACCACCGGTGATGACCCAGCAGACTTGAACAATCCAACTGCGGTTGAGAAGATCTTGAAGATGCTGTTTTACAGCTGCATACAAATGACAAGGTATGGAATTGTAGCATTTCTGCACAGGCTCTTCCATCTTCTCGACTAATTTTCTTTCACGATCAGGCAAATAAGACAGGTTGATCTTGGCCAACTGTTCAAGGTACATCAAATCAGATGCAGGATCGTCTGTATTGGTGGGTGCCGTGAAAGATGACTTTGAGGACAGATTTGTGTTAGATGATGATGAAGCATTAGCTGAATTTGAATGTTGTTGATCGGGCTGTGTGATCTGGCAGTGATGTTGATCTAGCTTCGTGGCCTTGGCAGTGAGAGTAGAGCATGAAGCAGTTTTCAGCGATGATGATGACTCCAAGGGCTCACTGTCTAATGAATCTTTGTCAAGTTCAATAGCATCCAGCTTACATAGCACAGTCTTTGTAGTACCTGATGGTATGGTACATCCATCCTTCAGACTCATGACTCGAATTAGCAGAGGATCTTCGTCATTTGAAAGCAAGTATGACGAGAGAGATTGAACAGTAGCAGCTGGTAAATCATAAAACGAATGTTTCAAGATTTCAGAACTTTTAACATTGTCTTCTTCATCCAACGAGGCAGAGATAACACTGAACCCCACAATAGGCTGGATGATGGGATCCTTCGTTACCAAGAATGGAAATATTGAGAGTTTTGCTTCCAGGCATACAGAAATCTAGCAGAACGTATCCTCCATATGGACTTTTTGATCCACAAGCTGTTTCCACTGTCAACGGTTTGGAAAGCAGATCACTCAGGTTCCGAACTTCTGTGCCAGGAAAGTTTTGACTGAGCCATAGCAGATTCAGCAGACTGACCATAGCATCAGTATCCCATAAAGATTCACATTCTACCTGCCAATACAGCACTTCGTGACATAACGCCTCTCCACCAAAGAGACCAGTTCTTTCCTTGTTTCAAAAGTACATTTCTCAGAGATATCTTTCAGTAAATTGGTCTGCAACTGCTGCATAGCTGCACAAAGAACTTTGTGAGTTTTCCAACTCTTATGCTGACAGCTACAGCTACAGTATGAAACTGCTCGACAACCAGAGCAAACTCTACTCAAAACTTCTGAAAAATTACTACAACAATTAAAACTAAGTGGAGATGTGTTATGGACCTTTGCTGAGACTAAAGGCCGTCTTGCCTCTCCTTTAGCCACTTCTCGTTTGACACTTGCTTCTGGCAATGATAGGAAAGATGGTTCTCACCGCCACACTTTCAACAGTGACTACAAGTTGCAGTCTTCCAGCTTTAGTACAGCTGCCACAACCTCTTCTTTTCCAACTGCTTTGTTGCACTTCTTGTCCAGACTTCCCCATTGTAGCAGATGACATACCACCCTTCACAGCTTTCAATTCCAATTGGATTGTCTTCATGTCCGTTTGTATGCTATTTATCTTGTCAAGAAGTTGTGCAAGCAATGGATCAGTGGCAGTGACCGAACAAGAATCTACTTTCCTAACATGATAAGGGTTCTGCTGAGACTTTGTTGTTGTGTCTTGCTTTTTCTGGCGCTCATTAAATTCTCGTGGGCTTTATTTATTTTTGTGAGTAATTTGTAATCAGGCGGATGCTTCTTTCCATCCAACGATGGTGACATATGAGTTTGAATGCCATCGTGTCTGAGGCCTGTACGAACAGAATGCATAAAGACAGCATGAACTTGTGATCGTGTGTATGGGACCTCACCTTCTACTTCAGATGCTTTCAGAATGCGCTGACGTAGACTTAAAGCACGGAAGAGAAATGCAGAGGCATCTTCATTGTCCTGTTGACATAACTTGTCCATGTCTCTGAAAAGATCAGTAGCTGATTTTTCTTTGAAGGTGCTCCGAATCAGACGTTATGTCTCCTCCAGTGAGATATCCGCGAACGAATCAATATAGGTCCCCAGATCTCCAGCAGGAATGGCCTTTCGAATTGCTCCAATTATTTCAAATGGCTTATTAAATCCCAACTTGTTATTTTGTGCAACTTCTTTACAGATGCTAATGTAGGTTACCCTCTTCTTGTCATCAACCTTCCCAAAAATGCGACATTCCTTGCGAGCGGCACTGATTAACTTGACCAAGGAGTCACCAGTAGGAACATCTATTGGATCTGACGTAGATGGAATATCTCTTGTCTTCTGCTTCAACTGTCTTGTCCACACCTGGAATTTTCTTTGCAGCTGGAGCAGGAGGATCAGGAGACAAAGCAGCAAGTAATATTGTTTTCAGATCATCCTCAATGTCTCTCATAGGAGCTCGTGGAGACTTTCCTGATTTATCTTCTATCTTGAAATGGTCGCTAATTGCCACAAGAGTATCCAGTGAACACTTCCTCAATATTACTTCCACTTCATCGTGCAACTCATCAATAGTCAACTTAGGGCTACTCTTCTTCGTTTGCTTAAGTTTCGTCGACAGTTTGTCGCAAGTAAAGTCAATGACGACACCAAAACACTACTAAAGAGGACTCTTGAATGTTGGTAGTCAAACTTGAGGACACTTGACTTTAAATAATGCACTCCAGTTTTGACAAAAGGAATGAACAAGATTCAACTGTACACAGCAAGAGTCAGTCAACCTTGGATGTAAGAGACTGGAACAGGCATAATTGGAAACCCAGAACTTATCTAGATATGTAGGCCTATAATAATAACTCTGCACTGGATCTGTAAAGAAGCTAACTTGCTAGTCTGTAACCCAGATGTGGCAAAAACATATAACAGGTCAGTCTATAGATGTATAACAGAACCAACGTTCTACACAGCAACCTCCAAGAATGATGCAATTTGTTCACAGAACAAGTGTACGATAACACACAGCACAGTAAATACAGGGTAGGTAGGTAGTACGTACTAACTATCGATGATAGCCAGGTAGCTAACGGCCCCCTACAATTGGCAGTTGCATGCAAAACACAAATGAATTTCAGAGATGTGCAAGTCCATAAAATTATGCAGTAATTGTAGCACAACAGGATTCAGCACACAAGAGAGGTGAGGAAAACAACCAACAGCAGTTAAAACTCTCGTATCTTGGCCTAACCCGAAACCAATTGTTGAGGATCACAGCAAGGCTGTCAAAATGATTGCAAGATACAATACCACTGGCCAAAATGCGATGTTCATTGGCAATGTCCCATTAATGTGTTTGCTTGCTGTATTTGATGCAAAATTTAGGCGAACAAACACTACAAAAACACAGCTCCAACTCTGACTGCTATCGATCAAAACATAGACAAAACCAAATTGCGGAGGAGCGTGTACATGAAAATTTTGCCGTGAAAGTGCCCGAATGTAGACGATGTGTCCAAATCGTTCAAAACAAAGGGCTTTCCTCCATAGCAAGGAAAGAACGTGGCTGGATGGTTACAGTAATGAAACACGAGGCCAACCGATGAACACCAGCAAAACCAGACGAAGGCAACATAAAACCAGATAAAATACGACTAACCAGAATATCAGGAACACAGGGTACTCAAACTGGATAATTTACGAAACAATTTGCCACAGGCCGCAGAACTGCAATTTTCCCAGCACATGCACAAATAGGTAACGGTGACGTTAGGCTGATCAGAAACATGTACCGGTAAAAGTGTGACGGCTGATGCTTCGAGAGAGACGTCAAGTAAACGGCAATGCTGCAGAATACCCACGGCAACACTTGCAGCTTTGAAGCAGAGATCGATGAATCACACAGCTGCTAACATCAGGTGATGTCCAAATTTACGGGAGCTCCAAGTGTAACTATTGCTGTGTAACAACTATCAGTGTTAGAACTACAACTGCAGCTCAAGTATTTCTGGCTTACGAATTCTTCTACTACCTGTATGCGATGGTGATTGTTCTTTCTACTTGTTATCTTCAAGACCTTGGATGAATAATCTTTAAAGTCACCAATATTCGTGTTGTTCATTTGTGGCTCTAGAAGTGTAGTATTGGTCTGCAGAATGCACCATACTGAGTTTTGCTTAGTAAGGTGCAGTAGACAAACCTATAACGCATAAGCTCCCCAATAGCATGTAACTCTCAGTTCCTGCTCTTGCCCGATAGGTCACAAAGTCAGACAAAGGAGCTCATCTCATTTGCCAATCAGATCGTCTGATCCGATTTTCTCTATGTGTGGTGAATAATCTAGGCATTGTCTGAGTTTGGGAATAGATCGCCCAAGTGTTGCATGTATTCGGGGAGCTTATGTGTTATTAGCAGTACTTATGCAGCTCAAAATGGTACCAGGATCTGTACTATGTACATGTCTGAAGGAAACAACTATAATTTAATCGTTGTTAGTGATGAAGGTAGCCTAGCCCTAACCTCTTCACTCTGCCATAAGCAATTCAATTCTCAGTGCAGATTGGTGAGAAAAAACCTAATGGCAACTCACCTAATCTCTTGACCACTTTCAATGTGATTCTGCCTAGCTTGCAAAAATGAATTCATGTGCAAAGTCACCTGGATGCATAATCAAACAGGAATTGATGTATGCCCATGATCTGGAAAGACAGATTTCCATGAAAATTTGCATGTCTGAGCAATTATTCCAGTGCTTCAAATAGCACAATCTGAAAAGCATTTAACAGGAAGCACACTGCAGTTTTATTGAAATCGGCAAGATCATTTTATATGTGCTTATTAGGACCCACCTGTCTGGCTGGGTTTGGAATTCCTCCAAGAATAATTTATGTTCAGCAGATGAGGATAGACATTTGACAAGTTTTCAATTATTCGTACCCTTATATTGAAATTTTAATTTTGACCTCATTAGAAAAAAAGTATCATTGTCTCCACATTTTCAAAATCTTATAGCTGTTGCTTTGTTTATGATAATTACTCGTTCTCTGTTCAAGACTTGCAGGATTACATGCTGGGTTTTTGGATCTCATTGTCAGGAGGATCAGTCGTTCAGGATAGTAGTGTTGAGGGTCTTCTCATTTTCTCGAGAACACATCCTAAAAGTCCTTGACAGTTTCTTCTGCGCTAATCACATGTATTTATTATTTATTCAAGCATGAATGCCGGAAACATAAGCATAAATGTTCTTTGCCAAAGACTATGTCCAGGATTGTAAATTTTATTTCTGACCAAATTATACCTTGAGGAATCGAGCAAAAGATTTCTGTGTATTGACCAGAAGAGGAGAAGTGACAAGTTAAATTTTGAAGATTTAGCATGTAGTGCGGAGAGAAGAAAGTAATTTCATGTGGGAGGCATTTCAGGTTAATGAGGCGTTGCAATCGATTATCATTGTCTAATTCTGGCTGTAGTTGTTCGGGGATAAATTGTGTTTCACAAACAAATCTAAATTAGAAACGGAGTTTTTTGAGCAGGTTTACTGAACATCATCAACTGGCTTCTTAGAAGGTTGTTTCTTTTTATTATTTCAACTGTGGTGCAAGGGAGAGTGGACATGCAGGAGGCATGCGTGAATCGAGAAAAGGTGTTGTTGTTTTAATGGATCTGGATTAGCGAAGAACAGCAATTTTTGCTCTAATAATGCAATTGTTTGGAAGCTGTACTGCAATAGTAATGTAGTGACTGTTGTAAACAATTGCATGTGTTTATTCTGCCTTTACAAAGTGAGAACTAGCTGTACCCTCAATCTCTTGCAGATGTTCCAGAATGCCCGCCAATCTCTGTGCATGAAGACTATGGAGTGATTTTGTCCCCTGGCTATCCTTCACGGTATTATCCTTCTTTGACTGACTGTGTATGGGTCATCGAGGTAGATCCTGGCAAGCGCATAAAGCTGTATTTTGAGTTCTTCAAGATTCAGTATTACTTCGACTGTAGATATGATTACATGTTGATTCAAGATGGAAAGTTTGCTAATTCCACTGTTGCGCATCATAAGTGTGGTTCGGCTCATGGCTTTGTCGCGTACTCTACTGGTTCATCCATGCGTATAGTATTTCATTCAAGTCCCGGGAGTGAAGATGTTGGATTTAAGTTGGTTTACTCTGAAGGTAAGAGTGTGATTTTGTTTTCAGCAGCTATGACCTGAAAGTCCTAATTTACTGGGGTCATTTTTTTTTTTTTTTTTTCTCGAGGCAGTGCGGAGTCGGAGGCTCTCGCAACCGTCTTCTGCTTAGATGGCCTGGCGCTACAGCGGCGGGTCGCCTCCAAAGTCCAACCTTCTACACCCGAATTGGGTCGATTGTCCAAACAATAGTTATTCCTTTGTACCTAAGTGTTACTGCAGACAGCAGACAACTTAACGGGTTACACCTCCGACGCGTATCTCCCATCTCTTTGCAAGGAACTTATCTCGACACATAATCTCAGAGAACCTAGGGCAGACTCAACAGGCCGAAGCGTGAGGAGTAGTCCATATCGGTGAACCCCTCCGGATGGTTTCGTATGATCGACACCGCTAGAAGTTGTTATCCCGGCTATAAAGAAGTCCGTTGTCTGAGCAACACCGAAGCCCAAACTGTGAGGGGAAACCATAGCGCACCTTGATGACTCCCACGTACCGACAGGTACTGGCCGAAGCGAGAACCCTCAGTTTGTGGTTTTCCATTGCTGTGATTGAGGGATTGCAGTGGCTCCTGGTCTCACAGTAGGTTACATCGGAAAACATATTGCAGAACGCTCTTACTCATCCTTCAGCTTCCAGATTTCAGTTTTCAGCAGTTGCCGCCCGAGCCCGCCAGACCACAGAAGTGTACGGCCATCCGAAATGCTGCCTGGGTTGGAGCGGCTCCCAGTATAGTCGGGAAAGGGTTGGTTTGAGCAGGTTCGCAGACTAAGCCACTTCCCCTACCCAAGTTTTAGCCGCTCCAGCTCCGTAGAAGATTCTGCGGTTGGCTCCGAAGAGCCCTCCCGCACCCAGGACACACCAACGTGGAGGTTCTTCATATTGTACCCCTGGGGTCACAATTTGTCACTGCTGTTGGTCTATAAGTTGGCATGAGCTTTGATAGATTTCCAAGGGTCATATTGGAGTTGCGAAATGTGTGTGACTCAAACGCTGTTGTCAGGCTGTGTCTAAGTGAGTTGCATGTCTTGTGGGTGGAGTTATGTTGTCCACTGGGTCTTACAGAAAATCGAAACAAAGCAAGGCTTCAAACGACTTCATAGTCGAGACGGTGAGGGAAGAAAATTTGAACTTTTTTGTCGGCATTCTACTGTGTCACAGATTTTTTTCGCAAGCAAATCTTGTCTATGACGTAAACGTAAGTCGTTAACATGTTGAAAAGGCGCATCCTTGTTGAAGATTTGAATTTCGCTACTCCACTAATATCATTGGTATAAATGTGCTAGCCAAAACCGCTGGTTGTGTTGCAACCACAACTGTTTGATTTGTTGCCAACCCTGCCCCAAAGAAAGATTTTTCATTCATGATCAACATTTCTCCATTTGTTGTTTTAAGGAAGACTAAAAGTCAACAACAAAAATGGAGAAAGAAGATTGTATTAAAAAATCTTGACGTTTATGTAGGTGAATTCCTCGTTGAGGTAGGAGAATCTGTACATTTTTTCAAACATTTTTTGGTCAGACATACGTCAAAGATTTTTTGACGCCCGATCTGTGGAGACACGTTTCGAGACCGTCATCAGCTTCTTTGACGTCAAAAAATGGCGTAAAAAATTCATCATTTTTCTCTAGGCTCCTAGAAAATCACTGATGAAAAGGAAAAATATACATGATGAGGCAAATGTTTAATATCAACAAGAATCATGGCATTTGATTGCCAATGCCGGTGCGGATAGCCACCAGACGTGGGCTCGAAATCAGAAGTACGTTTTTTCCATTTTTCAGTTTTCGGCTTGGCTTTCAGAGTTGAGCACTTGAATTTTCAAATTTTAAATTTTCATCTGACATGTGCCCCAATAGTGCTTTTTAGGGTCATTTTTTGCCATTTTTGATGGCTTATTTCACAGTATTAGCAAAATCCAGTAGGTTTGGTTTTGACTCCTTTTAGACTTGTTAAAAGTACTTAGCTTTGCTATAAAACGTTTTACGTTAGTATTTTAGTTTTTGCCAAAAAAAAGGCAAAATTGGGAAAAATCGCAAGAATGCAAAATTTAGTACTTTTCAGACCATAACTTTGCAAATGCCAAACCAAAACCTATGAAAATTGGTACACCGTTGCTATCTAGTTAGTGACAGAGAAGAATGTAAAATAATTGGGGATGTGGCTGCCAGGGGGTCAAGAATGCCATTTTTTGGCTAAGAAAGGCCTATTTTTTCAGTTTTTCTTGAGTTTTTTTTTTTTGCAAAACCTGATTCTAAACTCATGAATCGATGGAACTTGATCCAGTGCATTGATTTTACCGATAAAAAGTGCTTATTTTGATTTAGATTTTCTGGTAGTAGCCTAGTAAGAGCCCCCAAAAGTAAATAAGCACCGGGGCGCTTACCCAAGACATGTATGTCGTGAACGGGGATTATCTGCTGCAACTTTGTGTATGTTAGAAACCATGTGGCATTTCTGGTGAAAATCATCTCAGCCTTGCGGGTTGTAATTTTTGTCCAAAACTGGCTATTTTCAGGGGTTCTTTTTGAATATGTTATAAGTGGTCCATCCGTTTTTTGTCATTTCTGCGAATATTATGAACCATGAACAATGCCTGGAGGAAATCTGGCTATGCTTGCAGGTAGTAACTTACGTCTGAAAATGGCTATTTTCAGGGTTTTTTCCAAATCTGTCAAAAACTGTTCATCCGTTGGTTGTTATTTTTGGATTGGATCTTTTGGGAATAATGTGGGCTATCAATCTGCAGGTGAAAATTTATTTCAGTCACGACTATTTTAAGGTTTTTTCAAAATAAATATTTCAAGAACACTTCATCAGTTTTCGTGTTTTTTGGTGTCAATATTGTTTGCGGGAGTCCACTAATTCTGTGACTTGCTTCATTTAGACCCCCACTTTAAGAAGATTCTTATGTCCGCTAATCTGTCCATCGTCCTCGGATAACAGCGGAATGTATTTCTTTATTCAAACAAGGTAATAAAGAAGGAATTTTAAGAAATATTGGTTTGTCTTGAATCTTTTCTAGTTTGTGTCCCGTTCATGTTAGTTCTTACACTATTCCGGTGAATATTTTTCTGGTTTGTATGTTGTTTTTAGTCTAGCTTTTTTGCTGCTCTAGAGGTCCTTTTTGTTTCTACAGTACAGGGTACCGTGGGATTAACATAAATTTCCGAAACGGCGGCCGAACAGCTCACAAGAATTTCACGAGAAATTCACGAGCGGTTCACGAACAGCTCACGAACGCAATGGAACATTCCTTAATTGCTTTTCAGAAAGATCTTTATACGGAACTTTCCTTAATTGTTTTTCGTAAGCTTTTGTAAGTTCCGATTTGAATTGGAAAATTCTGGTATTCACAGACCGATCTTATTTGAATTCCGTTAAAAGCAGTTTCATGTGCACTAACGAGTTGAGCAATGTTACCACTTTCTGTGATTGTTATGGCTTCCGTATGATATTATTAATTTTTTTTAGTTCCTTGTGCTGTTCTTCTCATTTTTTGGTTCTTACAGCCTTCTTAACATGTTACTGTTTCAATTCTTTCAGTCGCTTTCGATTTTTACGGCTTTCTTACAATGCTATTATTTCTTTGTAGCTTTCTTACGATGTTATTTTTTTCAGTTCTAACGGCTTTCTTATGATCTTATTTTTTTCAGTTCTTACGGCTTTCTTACAATCTTATTTTTTCCAGGTATTACGGCGTTCGTACGATGTTATTTTTTTCAGTTCTTACGGCTTTTACGATTACCTTTCCTTTGAAGTTTTGGACACTATGTTCACGAAAGCAAGTAACATGAACGTTAATGTAGAATATGATTTCTTGCACTGTCACTGTTCAAAACTTCATTGACACTATTATAGGCATATGAGTCATTTACACGCGTTGAATATGTTCATATAACCTGCACTCCCAAAACTTGAACTACTAAATCTCGAAAAATTAAGAAACTTTGAGTACTAGGTCTTCTACTTCTTTGAAAAAAATAAAAAAATATATTAATATAATATATATTCAGTAGCTGTAAATCAACTGGCGAATCAACTACTGTAACCAAATAATGCTGAGTCGAATTGCAAAAAACTATGACGCTTGACATTTTCACCAATACAGGTTTTAAATTGAGCTTATTACTTAGTATTTCCCCACTATCTAAATAATTTTGTAAATATCACTGAACACAAAAAACGAATCTAAACGATATCATTGCAGTGCATAAACGAAATGCTTCAGAGAAGATTTAAAACCATAGTAATTACTCACACGCAGATACGACATTATTTGACCAATAAGCCTGTAGAGCCGACGCTTGACGAATGTATTTTTCGGTTAGTCTTCTCGAAACATATTAGCAGTAGCTAAAATTGAAAATTTTCTGTGCTGCTCCGGTCTGGAGGATATTAGTTAGTGCCAAACATTCTGTGAGTTAAAGTAAATGAAGTTTGGAAAAATATTTAGCAATGACCAGCGTATCATAATAAGGTATTTTAAAGATGTTTTTCACAAACAAGGGCAGTTAACGTTTGCAGACTTAAAATCCCTTAAAACTACTCTCGTGAAATTGCAGACCTTGTGTTAATGGCATCGTGAAGCTTCCGTAATTGTTCCTGTGAAGTTGCAACATGCGGTCTTGCAATAATTGCCTCGTGAAGTTTCCGAAATTGCTTTTGTGAAGATTGTGCGGAAGAATTATGTTCTCGAGCATGAGAAGGTACCGCACGCCATCCAAAAACTTCCGAGCCGTTCGTGAAGTTCTGGTGAGCCGCTCGTGAGCCGCTCGTTCAAAAAGTCGGAAAACGAAAGGTTAAAGCGATGGAGCCCTGTACTGTACCTTAAACACTGTCTCAGAGATTGTTTTCTTATCATTTTTGTTCTGTTTTGGAGAACGTATTTCCATTTTTGGTGTTGCTCCCGCGATCTTTTGTAGTTTATATGCTGTTTTGGTGATCTTTGTACTATAGTTTTTACGCTGCCCTAGCGATCTTTTTTTTTAGTCAATTTTTTTGCTAGTTTTTTGACTGCTCTAGCGATTCTTTTCTTGTTATATCTTGACTCTACTGCTGATCTTTTGTTTGTGAAGTTCTTACGCTAGACTGTTTCTCCAATACAGGCTTCTCACTGACACGCATGCGATCATGTTTGTGCAAACTGGCACACAGGCAAACTGTTGTCACCAGCGCTATTCTTTATCAGGTATCAAGTGGGCTGATTTGTCATGCGGTAGAAGATCGCTTATGTGGAATTTTATCAGTCTGCCTATTGCATGAATCAGTTATGCTTTCTCTGAATGCCCTTCATCACCAACTAGACGACTAGACAGTTGTTTATTCTTTGCTCATCTAGTCATATAAATGAACACTGTGTATATCGAAAGACAGCGATTTAGTTCCAATAAGCAGTGCCAGTTTTTCCCCTCCATTCCTTCCTTGGTTAGAAGGCCCATGAACCTTGTTCAAAATATGTCCAGAATAGCAAGTGAAGTTGTTGAAGTTATTTCTGGAATTTGTTGTAAGTTGGGAGAAAACAGCAGCCAGCCATAGGATTGCCTATTTGAGAGCTAGTTGCCTATGATCAGTAAAGATGGATTTCCATGAAATCTTGTGTTTCAGAGCATTTATTCCATTACCTCAAAAAGCACATTATTTGAAAATGCGATTTTATTGAAAGGTAACCCTACCTTACCTGGGCTTTTTTGAGCTCCTGTGACCGGGGGGGGGGGGGGGGGGGGGGCGGGGCCCCCCCCACAAAAATTA
>JAOBRC010457567.1:0-11917 GCA_027575255.1 Scolionema suvaense
TTTAAAATACCCCCCCCCCCCCGCTTATTTTGACCCCCGCTTGTATTTTGGAACTTAGAGTACCAATTGGTAAAAACGTTGGTCCAAATTTTTCCACAATAAAAGAGAATAATGAACAGGATATAAGAAATATTTGTACACATGGAATTTGACCAAGATGTTGAAAACTTGCTGTGCTGCACTGAAGCAAGGGGCCTATGTCAATTTTTAAAGCTTACCAGCATATTTATATACATATATCATTTTTCAATGTGTCTGAATTTAGCTTAGTCAACATTGGCCAACAGCAAACAGCTTCAAAATTCCAGAATCAAAACGAATAATGCGATATGAAGTACTTGCACCCACCTAATATGTAGGAAAAAATAAAACATGACAATTCTTTCCCACAAAAATCCCATCTTAGACAAATATAAGCAGGTCATGCCTCCCCGTTCAGACACTCTTGTTGTACTTACAATCATACTCTAATGTCTCAAACTATGCTCAAAATTCTCCAAAATCCTGATGAGATTTTTCAACTGGGCAAGTCCAGTCAAAAGCCCAATGCACTCGTTGACTTCTCAGTCTTTTTCAGATGCTTTTGGCACCAGTTGGCTGCTTGGTACTAGAATCCATCTGTGAGAGGGAGAAATACTTTTTTACTGTATTTTCTTAAGTAGGAAAGAAAAATGCAAAATTTTTGATATCAGCATTTATCATGGAAGACATACTTCAAAGTCTGTGAAACCAAGTACCTCAGTCTATAAATTTGTAAATCCTTTACCAAAAGTATGAATTCTGCAGAAACCTTCCTTGCAGTTCCGAGAACAGCTTATACCAGATTTGCAATATCTATTCTCCACTAGTTAATCATGATTATAAGACTGACATGGTGTTTAGTATCAAAGCTAATGGTAGATGTGAAGATGAATAAACTACACACATTTCATCATAAGGCCAAGGAAAATTGATTGTCAGAATAGCGTAAACCGCGCCCACCATGAATTTCAGGCCGCATTTCTCTATTTTTCTCAGGATTTACCGCATGTTCGTATTTTATTTCTTCCAACTATCCATACTAAACCTGTTTCCCAGGTACTTTCCATTCTAATTGAGAAATGTTGACTATCAACAAAGAATCATCCAGTGGGATCTTTGAGAAAGGATTCTATATATGTTTTCCAATATCATACTTGCCTTTTGCAGAGCTGCAGCTGAAGATGTCACTCACTGTCGAGCTACCACTTCGAAAAGACTCATTTTCCAGACACATTGGATGCCAGCCAGATAAGATCACGTTTATTGCTGCACAAACGTTTGCGTGTTACATCAAGACTGAGACAGATTAATTACTTTTACGATATCGAAATAAGTCATTAGCTGTTCGACAGTAACTATGATTAATATAAAATATTTTATGAACTCTTTATTTGGCACCCTTCTGCCGTTTACTTTGGTTTTGGAATTGAAACTCGAGTGAAAACATTCATTATCCGACCAGAAAATTTGTCTTTTCCATAATGGCAGATGAGCTGCGTAAATATCTCGGCCAGTTACCGTTGAACACGAACAAGGGCCAAACATGGCAGGAAAGAACCTCCGTCGCTAGAAATGAAGAAAACACTAAAAGAACTGGTAGTAGCGCAAAAAGAAAGAACGCACTACATAAAAGATCAATCAGATTTGACTGATTAGCAAGAGTTAAGGGCATGTCATGCAAGATCAAGCGTTCGTAAGTATGAGGTACTAGCTTAGGGTTAGAATATATGGAAGGTGAATGCGAAAAGTGCTGATGACGCAACCTGCATTTGGGTTGAAAAATTTGGAAAATAAAATAAAGAATCCGCATTCCGCATTTGTATATTTGTCAGGTTACTCTATTCTGACAATCATATTTCCTTGGCCTAAGCATCACTACATGAAGTAAAATGTAACTTCTTCAACCTATTTCCAACGAAGAGTTTTATGAACAAGCGCTGAAAAGTTATTCCAAGTTGTAAATTTTGTAGCCTTTGCTTTCCAAAATTCACAACCATTGGTCACTCTTTTCCAGCAGGATTTTACTGATTACCAGAAAACTGATTTTCGCATTTCCATATACTTAAGCTGTTGCTCTATTTCATTGCAGAAAAGAGTGTTTTTCATGATGAAGCCAAAGGTGACAGACAGCATGCACACAGAAAACCTCACCATCACCCCATAGGTTCGCACATGAACAAGATTTGTAGAGGCATAGTTTACCAGCAAGCCAATGGTACTGTTATAACTGTAAAGCACCCGTAGGTTTCTGAGTCAGAACTAGATTCAGGAATGAAGGCTAATTCATAGGGGGCTTATTATAAAATTGGCATTCCCCAGGATTTTCAGCATTTTTCCCATCGTTTGACCCATATGTTCATAGGCAAAGCGCTTTTTCTGAAGCTTGGAATGGGCTAACGGACAAAAAAGAAAGAAGAGGCAACTGATTATGCAATTTTCCTTGGTCGTGAGAGGTGCTGGTCAGGATTCATTGATTTCCTTTGGATGACTCTCCCAAGCGTAAGGGCTTATTTGTGGGCGGGGGCTAATTTGTCAGAAATTAGTTTTGAGATGGGGGCTTCTTCGAGGAGGGGGAGTATTCAAAGGAGAAAGCTTAATAAAGTCATTACAATACCTTGTAACAAAAGATGTGTGGTAAGAACTCTGGGTGGATTATTGAGATTGTAAGACATATGTTAAAATAAAGGTATGCACCATGGTTAACGGCAGGAATGCAAACAATCCGAGAGCTGTGCTGCAGGAAATACAATGCAAGCAAATAGCAAACAAGAATACACTCCCTCAGGTTTGGTCAGAAAACTAAAGCTGTTCCTATTATTTGTAGGGGATAGTTATAATGCCCTTGGAACCAAAACCAGCCACAAAACAGATCTCAGCTGGATTACCAGCTACCTATTAAGCAAATTTGATCTGAAGACAAATTTTGAGCAATAAAGCAACATTTGCGGATCATATATGAGAGACAAGTGAAGAAAACAAGTCACATAATTAGTGGACTCCCGCAAGCTCAATTGAGAATCTCTGCGTCAAATCAAAGAAGAGAATAACACATAAGCCATAACATTTGCACCACAAATCACAAAAACATAAAGGAGAGTTCTTGAAACATAATGAAAAAACCCTAAAACAGCAATTATTGACATAAATTGCCACCCGCATTCTGAAAAACAGCATATCCCCAAGATGTAAAGCATGGGTCATCACATATACTTTGTTGCCCCTAAGATCCGCACCAAATGAGAAGATAAACCATTGCTGACACATTTGGGAAAAAACCTGTAACGCAGCCATTTTCTGACATAAATTACCACCCGCAACCCTTATGAGATTTTCCTCAGACATGACACATGGTTCATAACATAAACCGAGGGGCCCCAATTAATCACATTAAAAATGGCAAAAAACAGATGAGCTGTTCATGATATATTGGGAAAAAACCTGGAAACCTCCATTTTTGCGCGTAAATTGTCACCTCCAAGCCATACCAGATTGTTAGGAGACATGGCATCTGCTTCGTAGAGTTGCCCCTAGGACTCAAACCAAAAACGACAAGAATTGCATAAACAGTTTTTGACTGTATTCAGAAAAAAACATGAAAAAGACCACTTTTTTGGTGTAAATTGCCACCTGAAAGATGGTAAATGGCTCATAACATGAGTACAAATGCCTCAAGCATTCACACGAAAAATGACAATAAACAGATTAACAGTTCATGACATATGTGGAAAAAACGCTTGAAAATCGCTGTTGTTGGACAAAAAAACCCACCTGCAAGTCAAACGAGATTTTCAGGAGACATGACGTCTGGTTCACAACATGCATATAGTAGCCCCTAATATTGACACCAAATATGACAAGAATCGGATAAACAGTTTTCAACTTATTAGGAAAAAACATGAAAAACACCTTGTTTTGGACGTGCAAGATGTGCCACCTGCAAGCCGAATGACAGTTTTCCCAGATATGACACGTGGTCCACATTATAACTACAATTGCCCTGTAGTTTCACACCAAAAACCACAAAAAAGTAATGAACAGATTTGGAAATATTCTTAAAAAACCCTAAAAATAATGGCCATTTTTGGGCATAAATTGCCACCTAAAAGCCGAACAAAATTTTTTTCAAAATTCCGGCTCCATCATTTTTCCTCAATTACAGATTGTCACTTTTACACCAAATTTCAGAAAAATGTATTGCACAGTTATCAGGGAAAATTAGTAGGTGACGGACGGAAGGACAAACGGACAGACTTCCTTCCCTAATTTTGTTATGGAATAAACTGTTCCGAAGATCTTTATCCTTATAGAAATGCAACAACAAGTAGGCAAACAGAACAAACACAGGTAAATGCATGAAAAATACTCACGCCCATCAAGAACAAGAGAGATTTCAGGTAAGACAAATGGTCCATACCACAAGCTAATGTGTATAGCTGACAGAAAAATATGACAAGACATTTTCAAATGCTTCCTAAACATCCGAAACAAGACCAATTAGCTGCAAAATTAGGCACTCTCCAGGAAAATAAATAAAAGCTAGTTCCTTGATGTGATACATAGACCATATCAAAACTTGCTACTATTCTTCCTAGCTTCAAATAATTGCAAAGACCAATACTATTTTCAATTCCAGTACTTGGAATAAAATTTGTCCTAAAACATGTGACTTTATGGTTTGGTTTTGATGGTTGACTTGAACTTCAGGAAACCGAAAAAAAATATTAGTGGCAGACTTAGAGATAAACCAAGTTTACTTTCAAGCATATACTTTCCATAAAGCAGGGCCGCATCCAGGCCTTTTATACAACCGGTATACCGGTCTTCGCGCCCTAACTCAACTAAGCCCCTACGCCCAAAGGATGGTGTGATTTTTTTCTCAACTAAAGCGGACGTGACACTAGTGCAATATATTGCACAAAAGTAGCAGCAAGGCCATATCTCAGCGTCTCATACCTTATTGCAATTGTCTGGGCTGGCTGAGAAAAAGGTGTAAAGGAGAAGTAGTTCAGTTGCCCACCCAGCACGCTTACTTCCGCATACACGAGAGCTGATAGCTCATCAGCTACGCTGGCTCAATTTGCTACTGATGAAAAAAGAAAACCGGTCTCCCCCAAATACGAGCTGGATACGGCCCTGTAAGGCCACGTTAAGTTGATAACCTGATATGCGTAAGCGTCCGCACCTTAAAAATTATGCCGCCTCGATGCTTTTTAAGGAGCTCTATCCGTATTATTTCACTTTATTTGTCATCTCCTCCCCATGTGAAACTTTTTAAAATTTCTGCTCATAAATATTCATTAAAGGAGGCATACACATGTTGGCAGATTTAGTTATGGTAACATCTGATTGACAACTATTTTAAAGTGCATAATGGTCCAAGCGTCTCCACCGAACGACTTCATCGCAGACATTCGAGCATGGTATGGTATTTTACTATCAACATACTGCGATAATGGCTTCAAAGTGGTGCTAGAATTTTTAGAACTGGTCATAAAATGCCACCCACACCTCTTTTCTTTGAGTGCTTAAAAAGTTTCCTGCCTTACTATTTCGCTGCACTACGCATATCAGATTATTAACTTTTTGTGGCCTGAAGGCTTCTAACATCTGATAAAATTCAGATATACAGCACATAGTCACCCACGAAAACTGCTAATTGCTAATACGTGTTGATACTTATCTTCCAGTGTCGGCTTCAATTGATGGGAGTTGTTGACTGACTGGGCGTAATGCATTAGACAAGTAAGGCCACGCATAATTAATTGCTTGTTTGCCGTAACCCGACCCTGGAAAAATTCATAGGGTCGGTCGGTCGGAAAATTATTTTTTTTCCAAAAACTACTGCGAAAAAAATATTTCAAGGGACCAAAATTTCTCAAATCTACTGGATAAACGTAAATATAGCTAACTGAATCGAAGGATTGCCCAGACAGGCAAACAGTGACCAAAACGATAGATCGTTGGTGTCAAAACAAACACTGATCCCCTGCTCGGTAAACACATGAAAGCTACACCAAATGGCTTTCAGCACAAGCAAAGCAGGGAACGATTGCAGGTTGCCAAGAGCTTTGTCTGCAGCTGGTCGCAAACTTGCGTTTTACTCAATTGTGGTGGTCCAAAGAATGCAGTAAACTTTTTGTGCGTTTGTAGAGACTAATGAAGGTCAACCGCAAAACAAAATCATAAATTCGTCTTGGTTTAAGTGGATAAATGCCGCGTTTGGTGTGTTTACAGGGTTTTGGCCAGGAGGTCTCCAAGCGGTTTGTCCTGCACTGTAGAGTTGTGAAAATAAATTACAAGGGTTGGAAAAGATGATACTACATTCGTAGTTATCAAGTTGTGGGCTTCGTGTCGGGCTTCTTGTGATATATTTGTTCAAAGTTATTTCTCCTCACACTGACAAGAAAAGTTAGTTTGCTGTTGATAGTTGGAATTTGTATGACCATGTTTATCAGCCGAGGGCAACTTGTTATGGGGTTGGAGTTTTCCAAGGCATAATTTGCCATAATTTGCCATAATTTGCCATAATTTGCCAAGGACCAGGGGGAGGGGGTCTTAGGCAGAAGGAATAGGTAATGGACAAATTCCGCTAAGCAGGAGAAAAATCTTTTGTCGATGGCCCCTTTATTTTCATTATCCCCAGCACAACCGCACTAGCAGTTTTGCGACCTTGTACTGTCAACACGCTGACACTAAAAACCTTACTGTTTCCAGCCATTACTCTAACAAAATCTCACACTACTTTCTCAAACTCGTGCTGCGGAATGGACTTGTTGATCACATAAATGCGCAACGACTGTAATCTACCCAGCACAACATTTCGATTCAGATAATTGACGGCAGGTGCGCTTCGAATGTTTGTCAATTCAGTCAGCGTGCATTCTAAATTACGTTTATTGGTTTATTGATTGTTTCGATTGACGGGGAGGAGAAGGAAGAGAAAAGTCATAAAAAAATATTGTGGTCGGCGATATGTAGTAAGTGGGGTCGGTAGGCGGTATGAAAAGCACGAAGTAAAATTTTAGGTAGCAACTTACAAAAAATTTTCCGGTAGGCGGCTTTCAGGGAGGGTCGGTCGGGTCACGGCAAACACGCATATAACTATGCACGGCCTGATTCTCCTCATGCTGTTGAATCACAAAGTAGCAAGTCATTGGAGAAAGTTGACTTTGAAATGTTCTCAATGCATATTCATGAATGTTACATTGAGAAATTTGTAGGAGAAACTTTGTGCTCAGCTGTTTTAGACTCTGGTTGCACTAGAACTGTATGTGGTGAATCTTGGCTCAAATGCTATTCAAAAGCTCTGAGTGAAAACGATCAGAGAAAGATTGAATATGAGGAAAGCGACCGTAGCTTCCGATTTGGTGATGGTCGATCACTTCAAGCCATCAAAAAGGCAAAGGTTCCTGCTTAAATCGGTCAAAATCAGGTAATTATTGAAACAGAAGCTGTAAAATCAGAACTTCCAATGTTGCTCAAAGAAGAGATGAAGAAATCAGGCAAGATTGTAGATTTTGCGACAAACACAGCAACAATGTTTGGTAGCCCTGTTCACCTGGAATTCTCATCTAGTGGTCACTATATCATCCTACTTACAAAAGAAAAGCAGCTTCTACTTGAAAATATAGACAAGGATAAAAAATGCCCAAAAAGGCAGCCCTAAAATCTTTGATCGCCTTTAATTTCGGGACTAGCTTTTATCCAAAGTTAAAGAGGACTGAAACTTTTGGTTACTAATGTATGCACTTTCTTGATGATGTTTGATAAAACAGCTTCTTTAGCCCACGTTGAATAATTATGCGAATCAAACATCTTCAGCATTGTAAGCTTTCGACGCTATGAATATGTCTTACAAAGAGAAGTGCAAAATAGCAGCAAAACTGCACAACCAGTTTGGCCAAACAGCATCAGAAAAATTAAAGAAATTACTTGGAGATGCTAGCATAGATGATAAGCATTTTTTTAGCATAATTAGAAAACTAGATTCAACAGAGCACAGTTGCCAGACCAGTATGAAATACAAGCGGAGTAATCCTTGAACAGTCGTCGGACTGTCTCTTGCGAAAGAGTTTAATGATACTGTGGCACTTGATTTGAGAGCCTATGAAACAGTTCACATCCTTCATATGATTGATCTAGGCACAAGATTTAGCACTGCACTTGTTATCAGATCGAAGCAGAAAGATGTAATAGTAAAGAAAATTCTTCTTCATTGGAAAGCCATCTTTGGGGCACCTAAGCGATTCCTATCAGACAATGGAGGAGAGTTTAACAACGAACAATTCCGAGATATGGGCGAAAATCTTAATTACGAGGATGCTACATCACCAGCCGAATACCCATGGTCACATGGAATTGTAGAAAGACATAATGCTATGATTGGTGACATGGTGAGTAAGATAATCGAAGAAAGCTGATGCTCTCTAAAGACATTGCATTAGCATGGGCTATTAGTTCAAAGAACTCGTTGCATAATGTGTATGGATTTAGTCCTAACCAACTTGTTTTTAGGTGTAATCCAAAATTGCCATCCGTACTAACTGATTAAGCTCCAGCTCTTGAAGGACAGTCAGTAAGCGAAACTATTGCTAGCAACTTGATGCATCGCATGCAGCCAGAAAGTCCTTCCAGGCTCTAATCTAGCCAAAAAGAGCGTCAGGTATTCGGACGCTGCCCCTCTCAAACTTAGCTTCAAAAGTGCCCTTTTACTTAAAAATCAATTTAATTCTCCAATTTTCCAAGTAATTTAATGGAACCAAGTGCCCTTTTTGTTGAAAAACCGGACGCTGCCCTTGAATTCTAGATTAGACCCTGCATTCATTTAGCAGGAATCATCTGATAAGTTACGACGAGCGTTACGGTATAATGTTCGACATTATACGACTATAACATACAGTCCTGGAGATAAAGTTTTCTACAAGAGGAAAGACTTGAAGGCTTGGAAAGGACCAGGGTACGTTATTGGTAAAGACGACCACCAAGTTTTTGTTAAACACGGTGGAATCTACATCAGAGTACATCCCTGCAGTTTGCGTCAAGTGAATACGAACGTCCAAAATCAAGAAGAGAATTTGAAAAAAAAATTCAGCTGATGAATTAGAGTATAACATACCTCAAGACCAATATGTATGCCAGACACAAATACAAAGAAATAGTAGTGATAGCAATGAACAAAATAATATTGGTCAAGCCAATGCACTGATTCTTTTCAAAATCGAGATGATGGTCCTGAACATGAAGAAGTATGTGAGAAGAATCCAACAATTCTACACAACGGTATTCTTCCTCCAATCAAAACTGAGATACAGTACAAAGTTTCCAAAGACGATCCCTGGTCAAATAAAGTACTGTTGTCTACAGCTGGCAAAGCGAATGGCTGCAACAAGTTTTGGTTGAATGTGAAAGATTCCACAACTATGGAAAACAGTTCGGCAAACTTTGAAGAAATCTATGAGTGGCGATTGAAAGAAGAAGTGTTATTGAGCGAACAGTTCGCTGGTGTTAAGGTATCTGCTGCCAAGGTCAGAGAACTGAACAACTGCAAAGAGCTAAATATATATGAAGAAGTGGATGATGAAGGTCAGCATGCAATTTCAGTACGTTGGGTCATAACCGAGAAGATATTATCACCAAAGCACACCTAGTTGCCAGAGGGTTTGAAGAAGATCAGGAACAGGGTTCGAAATAACTTTTTAAAAGTGATTCGTATAAATGTTTAGCTGTGCACTGTACCGTGTGACACCCGGAGGCCATGCCATGGTTGTGGCCGGAGGAAAAATTTTCTAATTTGGTCCTTCCAGATTGCTGGAAATAGCCATTCTGATACATGTTTGCTAGAAAAGCATGCACTTGTTTCATGGTTGAAAGATCACAGTTTGAGCTTAGCAAAGTTAACAGAAAGCACTTTATGTATGCGACAATAATTGAGGAAAAGTAAGTCATGCTTCTTTATAGCCATGTAATATTACACACCAGTGCCTCTCCATAGAAAGCGAGGCAAAAAATCACTCATGTGCTTGATTGTAGTCTAATGGCAATTAACAAAACTGTTTGAAATCATTATTCTGCGGTCACCAGCGCCTCAACGTTAATGCTTCCACTTCAAACCTTTCCACTCCTTCACAGCTGTAACTGCCATTTTAGTTTTTAGACTGATGAGAATCTGATTGGCTGGCCGATATTCATTTCTGAGAACTAGACACTTTCCTACTCAACATGATTGAGTTAGACGGAGAATCGTCAGACAATGACAAGGCAGGGGCTTAAACGCACGATCGGATTGGGGAATGTATCTCTGATGAGGCTTTTTTCTTTGCAGAGACGTTTTCTCTTCCTCTTTCAAAGAAGACGACCAGACTTTCTGATGCAGCCCCACTCAAGCTATTTCGCAAACAATCTTGTGCATGGACTGCAGGTAGTTCCTGCTCAAAATCTAATAGCCAATACTTTCTAGTCGCTTTTTCTTTCTCCTCTCCTGTCATGAAGAGTCTCATTTGAAGTTGGCAGCTGTGACAGTACAAAGTGATAGTATATTTTTGGGGGTTTTGGAGAAAAGCGACTAAGTTAGTCTACCGGCTGTTTCGTAAAATGTGTGCGCTAGAGAGCTCATTGGCTCGTAAGTTTGAGGAAATGGTTCGTAATTTACGAATTACGAACCGCTATTTCGAACCCTGAGGAAGAAATAAGAACTGATTCTCCAACTTGCTCAAAAGAAAACATTTAAGAATTTTGTATGAATTCTCAAATGACAGTAACAGATAAGTACCCCGAGAAACTAAACAACGTCTTCGGGCCCTTGCTGGTCAATTGAATTGGGTCACAGGTCAAACTCGTCCTGATGCTATCTTTGATGCCAGCGAAGTGAATACATCAGTGAAGACTGCCACCACTGATGATGTTCAGAGAGCTAATAAAACTGCTCAAAGCTGCAAATTTTATGCTTCGTTTCCAGCATCTTGGGGATTTGATGAAAACTCGTTTAGTATGCTACTCGGATGCATCATTTGGTAACCTGAGAGATAATGCTTCTCAAGGTGGTTTTATTAGCTTCAGGGAAGGCGAGCAGAAGCAACATCTTCATCTTGCTTGGCAATCAAAGAAAGTACTCCGTGTCGTCAAGGGTACCCTAGCTGCTGAAATGTTAGCCTTACTTGATGGTGCCGATAACCATTCGCCTGTGGAATCAGCATATTCTACGAAAACAATCAAGGATAAGGGCCTCAAGGTTGACATGTGCGTTATCAGAAATATGATTTTACAGGGTGACATCAGCGAAATCATATGGACAGATGGTGCTCGGCAATTATCAAATTTCCTGACGAAAAGTGGTGCCTCTACGGCGACTCTGCTTCAAGTATTGAGTGGAGGAGCATTGCCTGACCACTAAGTAGTGGCTTATTACAGTATGTGTACATAGTGTAAATACAAACCGTCCCAGTTGGGTTTAAGTTTTTGGACTTCAGTCACAGTTGCACGGAATCGTGCTATTCTTGGAATAATGTGAAAAAGATTTACTGTAAATAATCAAGATGCGGTGTGCGGTGTGCGGTGTGCGGTGTGCGGTGTGCGGTGACATTTATTCATTCATTTGTTCCTGCTTAGTAACCTGCACTGCATGAAACTCTAGAAAGAAAACACTATTCACTATTTCAATACATGGTAGACATTAGTTCAGTTGTAACATACTGCACCTTCATGCACTTACATGCATATGCACATCTTCAAAGCAGAGCATCGTCTGCAAGTGTTATATGCATAGGCATTCAAGTCAGCAACATTTGTAATATTTCAGTCCTCGGAATTTGCGACGGCATTCCGCAATGCCGTCGTAATTGCCGTCGTGAGCCAGTTTCACGGCGGCAAAAAATTGCCGTAAGTTATTTGTAAGGCCTCC
>JAOBRC010457678.1:0-10187 GCA_027575255.1 Scolionema suvaense
GCTTTTGATTTTCAACAAGAAACGTACAAAATACTACACTTTTTTGTAATTTTCGGGAGAAAACTTGAGAGCCATTAGGGTCCACTTTGTTCTGATAGGCGATTCTTTGATAAAGGTGAACATCTCATAAGTGGTGAACAACGACAACATATTAAGCAAAACGTTTCCAATCATAAAGAGACACTTACATCTACCAACATTGTTAATTGTCAATTTTTGGTGAATTGAGAATAAATCACCCTTGTTTCTAAGATTAATATGCACTCAAAAATTGAGAATGTCACAGCTTATCATCTTGTAATAAATAATCATTCAATGGCATTTCCAAGGGAACACTAATTTGCTCTTAATGGCAACATATACGTTTCAGGACAAATACAGAAATTCAGTGATAAGCCTTTTTCGTTCATTGACCGTATGCGCAACACTCTGCAACAACTGTCTCACACAGAAAATATTCGAAGCGGTGGAAATGCCACGCTTCTGTGCAGGACAGGAATTCTAATCCTTTGAGGATTTTTTATCTCAGATATTCATCATAAAATGTACTGTATCTTTTAAATACAATGAGTTTCAGTTAACGGAATCTGACGTTATTGGAAATAGAATGTACATGAAAACTGCCTTATCTCACCAGCTACATTTTTCTATGAAAACGTGAACAGCCAACTACAGTAAGAAGCCTAAAATTCCTCGCCTACCTGCCACTCAAAAAACATTCATATGGACAGATATAAAATCGTGCAAGGACAATACCATGGGTCTCACCTTTAGGTATTACCTTAAAACCATCACATGCTTCCCATACAGCGCCCGTCGTTGATAGTTTTTGCTGTACTCTAAAAACATGAAAACAGTCTCTTAATAACAAGTAGTTTCAGGTCGAAAGCTTACCCTAGACTAAGGTTTAAGATTTCGGTGCGGAACACATAACTGATGTGACAGTTTTAATTCCAAGAAATGCTCTTCAGTGCAGGCCAACAAAGAAAAAAAAACATGAAGAAGATCTGGCTGCGTATCGTTTTGTTTGATGACAGATTTCCAGGACAACTCAGTTATTTATGGAATCATCCAGTGAATTATCCCCGTGCATCTAGAAATTACACGATCTTGAGTGTATCTGCAGTATGATATAAACAGATATAAGCAGTGCATTGGGAAACAATTTTGATCCTACTGATGAAGTCACTTGCCGTTCTTCTCTCATTGTGAAGCTGCTTGAAAACTACTGAATACCTACCCATTTCAATCTTTAGGGATTTCACGCTGACAGTTCGAACCCATAGTGTTGGGTGTGTAAACAACTGTGAAAGCCAGAACCCTGAGGACTAATGAGATACTGATTGTTCATTTCTTACAGCCAGGAGCTGCTCTATGGTAGCTCTTGTGAATGGCTTCCTCAATACTAAGTCAAAACCCTGCATGCATTAGGTTCGGTAGACTTGTGGAAGTACTTGAAATAGTCCGTGCGAAATTCCGAAAGATTGAGACAGGTTAGGATTCAGTTATTTCTGAGCAACTGATCTCAGCAATTCAAAAAATCTCGCTATCAGCACCCAAACTCGAGCTTTCGATAATATTTGCTTTTTCTCCTTTGTGCTATATTTTAGCCCTTTTTTGCACTTCCTACCGTCAATGTTGCACTGGTTTAAACAGGAAGCACAATAAACAAAAGCTCCTACAAAAAACTTTACACATGAAATTCATTCATTTTCAGCAATGGATTTTTTCAGAATAGCCGTTTCTACACTGTTGAGCTAAACCGACGAGCCGAATTCAGACAAGCCAAATATTTAGCTCATCGCCTTAGCATGACACAGTAGATGTGGTCACCAGACAAGCTAACTTGAAGTTTAGCATGTCCAATTTGGCTCGTTGAAAGCGATGAACTAAATGCATATAGCCCATCGTGATAAGATCAGATAAAGACTGAAAGGCATGGTTAAACTTAGCTCGACTGTTCTCTGTATCTACACTGACGAGCTAAATATGATGAGCTATATTCATGAATAGCTTGTCCGTTAGCAAGTCTTCCGTATCTACACTGTCGAGCTAAATCGGACGAGCTACCCATTTGGCTCCTCTGATTTAGATCGACAGTGTAGAAACGGCTAATAACATACAAAATCAAAATATTCTAACCAGATAGACTGCATAGTAAGGTAGACAAGAGTATGCAACTGTTATAACAAAGAGATGAATTCAAACCACAACAAGTCACATAATAAGTGGACTCCCGCAAACTTAATTGAGAATCTCCACATCAGGTCACAGAAGAGAATAACACGAAAGCCACAAGATTTGCACCGCAAATCACAAAAACATAAAGAACTGTTCTTGAAACATTATAAAAAAACCCTGAAGCAGCCACTATTCACATAAATTTCCACCCACATGCTGAAGAACAACATATTCCCAAGATATAAAGCATGGGTCCCCTAAGATCCACACCAAAAATGAAAAGATAAACCATTGTTGACACATTTGCAAAAAACCTAAAAACAGCCATTATCTGACGCAAATTACCATCCGCAAGCCTAAAGAGATTTTCCTCCCACACGCCACAAGGTTCATAGCATATGCAGAGAGGCCTCTACGAATCACACCAAAAATGACAAAAAAAAGATGAACCGTTCATGACATATTTGACAAAAAATCCTGAAAACTACCAATTTTGGAAGTAAATTGCAACCTGCAAGCCAAACCAGACTGTCAGGAGACATAGCATATGGTTCAAAACATGCCTAGAGTTGCCCTTGGATAAAAAACTACGAAAAAAGCCATTTTTGGACGTAAACTGCCACCTGCAAGCCACACGAGATTTTCGGACGGCATAGCAAATGGTTCACCAAATGCGTAGAGTTGCCCCTAATATGTAGACCAAAAATGAAAAGAATCGGATGCACAGTTTTTGACTTATTTGGAAAAAACCACGAAAATGCTTTTTTGGGACAGATAAATTGCCACCTGCAAGCCGAACGAGAGTTTTCCTAGATATGACACGTGGTCCACAGAATAACTACTATTGCCCAGTAGTTTCACACGAAAAACTACAAAAAAGTAACAAACAGATTTTGAAATATTCTTAAAAAACGCTAAAATTGGCCATTTTTGGGCAGAAATTGCTACCTGCAAGCTGAACAAAATTTTTTTTTCAAAATTCCGGATTGTCACCTTCACACCAAATTTCAGAAAGATTTATTGAGCAGTTATCCGGGAAAATGCGTCGGTGACGGAAGGACGGATGGACGGACGGACGGACAGACGGACGGACGGACCTCATTTTATACGACTCTTCCGCTAAAGCGGGAGTCCAAAAATAAGAAGGAACTTACTGTTCATCAGTTGATGCGGATACAGTTGTAAGAAGTTCCACAATAGCAGTCAAGATCGACCTCACAAGTTGCTGCAGAATTCGTCCAAGCAGTCGACCTGAGTAAAACAATATCCAAGGCAGTTGCAGAATAGGGACAGATTATGCAGACTTTATTCGGAGAAACTTTCACGAGAGAAACTTACGCAAATTTTGGCCTGTTTGCAAAAATGTTTAGGAACGTCCGACCACGAAAGTTTATCTTACGAATTTTTTTCCAAACCACAATTTCACAAACGTTTTTTCAGTCAATGTTCATTTTAGGTGAGAATAAGGGAGGTCTGGAACCTTCCGAACTCGCAAAATGCTTTCTTTTTGTGAAAGTTTATCTCGCGATTTACTGATTCGCGAAAGTTTATCCAAAAAATTTCGCGAGTTTTCGACTCGGGAAAGTTTCTCCGAATAAAGCAGCAGCAAATTCTCAAATTAGATAAACAATGAACTGATGAAGACCCTATAGATCTGCATATTCTACTTAATTGGCTAGCCGACATATTTAAAGGGACATTACCTCAAAAAATTTTATTTCACAATTAAGGTCTGTCCAATGAGTCAAAACAGTAATCTAAGTTAAAAGTTTACAAAAAAACTGTATTTGTATTTCTACTTCCAGTCTACTCTATAGCTATTTACAACAGAAAAGCGTCAACAAAACTTCACATATAACTATATACAGGTATAAGAATAAAAGCAGAAGAGAACAAGAGTAGTAGACCAGCCTGATGAGGAAGGTCGAAACCTAATGGACTCATGGGAAAAGGAAAGAGATAGAGAAAGTTTGAGCAAAAAACTGAAACTTTCCTCAATGTTGTTCCGTAGGTGAGGTCAGCATGTTTTAGGCCAGGCGAACATGCTTCAACATAGCTGGTCAAGGAAGTCAGAATAACACACTGTTGCTTGCAGCTTCTATAAATGCTGAACTTAGGAAATTGTTCACTCATAGGAAGAACTAATCCCTGCAGCAAATCTTGGTACTACAACTCAACTATTAACGGCAGTAGGATGTAAGAACCTGTCCAAAATAGTTTTACTGAGGTTATTGATTGCCACGTGATTTACGTCAAGCTGAGTACAATTTTTCGCATGCAATAAAACTTTCGAGTCTCACAATTCAGGAACATAAAAATAATTTTGGTACTTTCCTGGTGTCATAACTTGGTTTAGTAGGCACGTGGCTTTGCAAAATGATGAAAAAATTTTCAAGGTATAGTTCCTTTACATTAGTTGGAAACAAACTGAAAACACTTTCTACCGCGGTAGATAAACTCGCATTCTACTTCAGCAGATTATACGATTTAAAGAGATGTATTTTTTTTGCATGCACTTCACCACTAGGGGGTGGAGGGCTATAGCCCCTCACTTTTTGTCAAAATGAAAATATCATTGATTGAGTTATTTGCCATGCACAAAGACTTCACTAGCTAAAGGTTCAATCTGAAATCTATCACACCATCCCTATTTTGACCAAAGCATGTCATATCACAAGCCTTCAGAGAGAGTCAGCTTTTGGGGGTCAGAATGAGAGCTTAGGATGACCAGAGTTAGTCTAGAGGAAAATTTTAAAACAACTTTATTAGGCTACACTAGAGAACATATTTACTAGTGCTATTTATTGTTATCATCACAACTTATCAACGAATTCAGACAGTGAAAGCAGAAAGCTGGGCTTCTTTTCGACCACTGACTGATCTATTACTTGAATTAACATCAATGCAGATGAGAGATAAGTTCCAACCTTCAGATAGCGGAAATGTCTTTGTCCATGCCAGAAGAACATCAACTGACTTCGCTATTTCTTTCACATAATACTGCTTCTCCTGGAAGAAAACCATAACAAATTGAAAGAATGCAGATAGTGGTGAGAAAAGAGTTTTCTAGCACAGTAAACCAGCATCATACTTAAGGCTCACTTCCCACCTTTGGTTTGATAATTATAGATGCCGTTAGATTAGCTGAACTACGTAACATGTCAAGTTTGTTCAGCCAAATCGTTTTGCTATCTAACACTCCTTTCCTAGAAGAACAATTTTTATGAAAACGCTACCCTCAAATTTGCCTAGAAACTACGAACAATCTAAGAATAAACCTATGCCGAACTTTATCACAGAAATTAAGAACAGCAACATCATTTCACAGCAAAGATATGTAAATTTTGTAGTAAAGCTATGACTGTATCAGGGATGAGGTCAAATATCATCAATTTCACTGTTTTGATAGATCTGTCTTTTGCAAAAAAGGCAATTGTATCAGAGATGGCAACACTAAAAGCTAGTATTGTCCTGTGATAAAAACAATTATGGGTAAAAATCGGAAAAAAATTGAAAGCAGCAAACCTCAGCTCAAATTAACTACCTTATCGGCCCTTTTCATGCTGGCCCTATATGGCGGTAATTTTTTTACTTCCGGCATTATTGGGACCGGCGCTAGAGGTTCTGCTATTGGCATTTGATCTGGTTTTTATTCCAGGCATACATAAGAGCCAGCATTAACATAAGTTTTAGGTTTTAAATTTAGGTTCTTATAAAAAAAAATTGTAATTAATACAATGGGGAAAGCAAAACTTCATCCAAACTGTCTTGTGCATACTCCACATCATCAAAATTTCGCTCTATCTGTATCTTTATTCCTCTCATATCAGGGTTCTGCTGACCGTGGGCGGCACTGAGCGGTACCGCCCACCACTACATGAAGCTCTTCAGTGTGTTCTAATTCTTTCCCGCATATAGACAGGGGATCTCAAGCTCTTATCAAAGTGAATATTTGTCTGTGCTCAATTCCCTGTAACATGTAGATAAAACCAAATCACTTGGTTCATAGAGTTCTGCAACATGTGTACTTTGCCCAATACTTTTTGATATTACCGCTGCAGTCCAGCCAGTATTTGGAACATTTTCTCAAATTATAGAGCACGCAAATTATATTATAAAGACATGGAAAATTTCTTTCATGGCTCTAACAGACTTGCTACGATGGCAGTTTTGTAAATGGCTAACAGCAAAATTTTGAGGAGCATGCAACACAACTTTATGATTTAACTTCAAAAATCTACTTCCATAGAGTTTTCCATTCCAAATGAACAGCATTTTAATACCTTTCTAAGTAAAATGGTAATACATCACAATGCAAGATTTCTTGCAGTGATGGGGAGGGTGCCCCAAAATGATATAGAATACGGCCTATGCCTCCATCAAAGGGCCTTTTCGTCCAATAAAAAAATGCACAGCCCTCCCCTTCCAGGGTTTGCCACCCTGAATATACTAATGGTCTGTGCAAAACCCTAAATGTCAGTTCAACAGCTTATTTCTTGAATTTTTTGATCGAGGTTTATTGAGCTTTGTTTATTATGCAATGAAGTTTACATGACAAGGTCAACAGCTATTTTTCCTTCAAACATAATAGAGAGAACGTATTGTACACCCTTCACAGTGGAGACACAGTGCTAGTCTAGAAAAGTTATTAGACCAAATAAGCCCAGAGCTAAACGGGGTAGGGGTTAAACTCAGAAATGCGATACAAGAAATGAATATAATGAGGTCAATCATCACCATTATACAACATACTGAAAATGACTTACTTCGTTACTTGGTATAGGAGGCTTTGAATACGCCACAGACAGCTTTGTGCATTCTTTCGAAACAGCTTCACAACATTGACCTATTGTTAAAATGCAGCAGAGCATGAGTGTACTGACAGGTCAATAATTAATAGCAAGAAGTATTGGCTGGTTTTAAAGGTAATACCGACCATGGGAGCAGTTGGATTCTAATGACTCTGAATTTCTGTTCTATTGATGCTCAAGACCAAACAAGTGATGTATATATGAACCAAGATCCGAACATTGCACAACAGAAACAAAACTTGGATGAAAACCTATTTCCCTGATTCCTCCAATTTACAAAAGCAGAGGTTTTCTTTCCGATTTTTCTCTCGATTTTTTTGGTGGTAAATGTTTGGAGTTGTTCTAAGCTTAAAAACGATAGTATCATTTCGGTTTAGAATATTTAAGAACGAAAAAGTTGTCTACATATGCCTAAAAATAAATAGAGGCCATTTCTGTAGAAATTTAAGAAGTTTTTTTATTATTAGCTGCTAAAAGTAATGAACGAAAAAATATAAAACCTTGTATTTTGCCAACTTTTGTAAATTTTAGACCTTTTCACATTTACCTGTGTCTGTACAAAAAACTGATACACTTCCCAAAAATCCTTTTATCCAGGATCAATGTACTGGTGTCAAGTTCAAAAGTAGTAAAGCATAATACGACAGATTGTAGCAAATGTAGTCACAATAGAAGCCAGAGATGCACAAAATAGCACTTCCAAATTCTTTCAGGGCACATGTCGTATGTCATGCGGATGATAAGTGCAAAGAGCTGCATTCAATTTTGCTAGAAAGATCATCATTTTGCCTTTCTGAAGCCAATTTCAATTCCCAGATCGGAACGCTCAATATTGAAAGCTTGGTAAAATTGTGCAAATCCCAAAGCATTTATTTTAGTTAGAATTGTCCGTCTTACAAGTCTTTCTGAGCAACTTTCAAGGTAATACAACATGCCACATGTAGAAATGAGCCAAGAGAGACTAGCACTATTCGACATGCAGCACAATCTCTTCGATCATAAGGAGGCAAGAGACTGAACTTACGTGCGAAGAAGACAGGGGCCACTTTTACTTTCTTGCCGACAATCTACTTACGAATGTACATTTCAGCATACATTTCTGCCGTTCAGGAAATCTCTGGTGAGGTACTGATAAACTGCAGGTTTTTGTTTTTTTACAGAAACAGAACCGTGCTAGAGTCTCACTCAAATTAATGGCTACATTTTGGGACATACCACAGTGTTATGCAACGGCTAGACTGATAAAACATAAAGAGACGATTCTAGACAAGACTATGAGGCTGTCATTGTCAATTTTAGCGAGCGCGCTGTAGAAGCAAACCTCCACGGATTTAGGTGGGCCACGTCAGACTTACATTCATCCTAGACTGACGGAAGCTGGGGATACTCAGCTCAACGTCTTCGCTAGTGAAGGAACCCAGAACCCTTAGTAGCACATGCAGAGTGTCTCAAGTACCCTCCTCCTTAGGAGAAATTCGTCACAAAAAGATCATTCCATACACAACTAGCCTTCGTTCAAGACCCTCACAATTTTATGCATCGTATAGGGTCCTGCATAAGTGAGAACTTTGCCGTCCAGCAAGCCTTTTATTCTGCGTATAATCATACACACACACAAATTATCAGAACCGACTCAGCACATTCTATATGCATGCCTGTTTTCAATTGGCTGCGACTCTAATGAATTATGCAAACACGTTAGCCCACACAGCATGTGCATAACTAGTTAAAAATAGAGTCGGACAGCAAATCAAGCTCTGATGCAAAGACCTTTTACGAAGCATGAAGTAAAGGTCTTTGAACAAAGGTTTTAATAAATAACAGGGAACCCCCAAGCCCAATTGTTTTACATAATCTCTTACTTGTGTGCACCTTCTATAGGACATTATAGTAATGTGCAAGCATTTGGAAGAAGATATGGTATGGTGTCAAGGCAATGTGCACATCAACATAATCTTTTTCTATTTCTGTGATCTTTACCTGGCCCATTTGCACTGGAATGTAGTGGAGTCAGAAAAAAAGTTGGATGGTTTCAGGAAATTAATGCAAAACCAGAAATTTCTCTGTTAAATCGCATTATGAGCAACAGAAACATTTCTCCAAAGTTTTCCATTCTGTGTTTGATTAATTAATAACTGTCTAATTATAAGAATTGTATATAGTGAAAAAGATGACTATTTGTTCGAAAGATCCATCGAAATATAGTACCATTGAATGCTACAAATAAATAGCCTTCGGACAATGCAACGGAAAGATTATAATTACTATTTGCTACTAAACAACTTTAGGAGCGGTTTTCCCAAATTTTGTCTTGATATAATTTTTAATGCATGTTATTGCTAACTAGTTTTGTTGTGTTGCTCCATGACATTCAAGACAATTTTGAGAGAAATGAGTAGATCCATGATAGCTATGTTGTTTAAGAAATTCTTGTAGACACTGAGTGCAGACGCGAAAAGAACACCATGAGGATCAGTCGAATGACCAATCAATTTCTTGAATTTGAATAATTATTGTAAAATCGAACAGGAGCAGGTTATTTCAACGCAAGCGCAGCTGGCACTAAAGCTGATCTGGGAGCAAAGCTATGACGCTTTTACTCTGCTTTGCTTCAAATCAACTCACAGCTTCGACGAACCTTGCAGGAAAAGCACAGCTGGTGCTTTCGAATATTTCGCGAAATAAATAATGCTTGCACAGCAGATTTTCCATTTCAACAAATCAAACTGCCTCTTTCAATAATCATAATTATGCACATGTGCATTATAAAACCACTGTTTCAAAGCCATTCCCCGATTGGATTAGAGCACCTTATGAATGAGATAGTTTGGGTTGATCAAAACAATTAAGGGATTATGACAGGACTTGACACTTCCAAATATAGTTGCAGAATGATAGGAGAACGCAGTTCACAGAGCGATAAGGGTTAGCACTCAGGCTAGATTAATGTTGATACTAAGAAAACATTCAGGTTTATCATTGAGCAATTCAGGCATGTGAAAATAGCTTGTCTCCAGAAATCGTGGTGTGCGTCAAAGCGTGCGCAGGCCTGAGGATAATGTTGTCTGGATGGCCACACTTGCGTCATCAAACTTTAAATCTAATACCTACGCAAAAATATTATACTATATTACATATTTTACATGCGCTACCATACTTTTATTCTATCATTGCATGACTAGAAGCATGTGAAAG
>JAOBRC010457789.1:0-11917 GCA_027575255.1 Scolionema suvaense
TGGTTCACCAGCTCAGGAAAGAGAGCTTGAATTTTCTTAAAGGAGAACCAATGGATGTGCAAGAAGTTTTTTAACATCAAAGACAATAATAAGAACAGGCCGTCAACATCAACTTTTAACACCTGAGTGTTTTTTACACGTTGCTCGGGCGGGGGTCTTGAAGTTGCAGATTTATCGCCGTATTAGAAAGCAGACCATCCTCGGCACTGCATAGGCCCAATATGGTGGTGCAAGTAGTGTTAAAGTGACACCAAAATTAGGTTAGGATGGACTGGATAAATATAGTAAAAACGCTTTTCAAGAAGGGAATTTCCATGGATGTCGCTAGAAGTTGAGGTGAAATTATTTATTGACATAAGTTCTCATTTAAGAAAATGTATATGTCTGCTAGATACACATATGTCAATTAGAAATAGAAACATTGTTTCTGGCTGGCAGCACTCACGAAAAGCTAATTCTCTGCAAGGTTTTGCCAGCTTTTCATCGGTTTTTCTCGTAGACTGACTTCAGCCGTCTGTTTTGTTTGCTTTCACACGTTTTGAAAATCATACCATGAGGTTAAGCTTCAATGAGTTGGCAAAGATGTTTCAATGCCTGGTTTGGAGTTTCCAACCGCAGGCAGTCCTATTAAATGGCCTGCAAGGTAAGAATTGTGTTACCACAGAAAGTATTTCATTCTTACAATTTTTGATGTTCCTAGTTATGATTTGTGTGCCTTCAATTTTTTTTGTACTTTATTACTTATTTATTTTCTAATTTTTTCTTGCGTATCTGTGTGTACTGTAACTGTATGCTTATTGTGGTGCCCGGTCATGTTGTTGATTCTTGTGTTTGTTTTCATGTTGCCTTGCTCTTTTGTGCATTTCCACCACATCTTCATCGTTATGGTTATGGTTTGGCGTTCTAATTACGTTTCGCATTCAGTAAGCATTTTCTGACCTATCCCAGTTTCTTAGCTACTCATGCTTCTTCAATATTAGACATCATTGAGTTCAATATTAGAGTTTTTTGGCCTTTGGTTATACTGATATTGGATGGTTTTTAGAATGGAATTGTCACAGGTTTTTTGGACTTTGGCTTAAGCGTTATAGAATCCTGTAAAATGAGATCCATCCGCCACCAACGTATTTCCCTGGATAACCGCTCTGTGGATTTTTTGAAATTTGGCATGAAGGTGACAATCCATAATCAAAGACGTGATGGAACAAGAATTTTGAAAAAATTCATTGTTTGGCTTGCAGTTGGCAATTCATGCCCAAATATGGCCATTTTTAGGGTTTTTCCAATATGTTTCAAAATCTGTACTTCACGTTTTTGTAGTTTTTGGTGTGAAACTTTAGGGCAATGTTAGTTATAGTATGCGCCATGTTTTGTATCTGCAAAAACTCTTGTTTGACTTGGGTGTGGTCTCTCTTGTCCAAAAAGGGTCATTTTTAGGGTTTTCCCAAAATATGTCAAGATCTCTTTTTATTTTTTTTGCAGTTTTTGGTGTGAAACCTTATGGCAATGTTATGTATAGTATGCATCATGTTTTACATCTGGGAAAACTCTCGTTCGACTTGGGCATGGTCATTTTTGTCCAAAACGGGCCATTTTGGGGTTTTTTTCAAAATACTTCAAGATCCGTTTATTACTTTTTTGTAGTTTTTGGTGTGAAAGTTAGTAGCAAATGTAGTCATGGTGTGGGCCTTGCATCACTTCTGAGAAAACTGTCGTTTGGCTTGGACATGGCCAGAAGTTGTTATTTTTTAGTTGCTTTAATATAAACTTCCGTAGACATACGTGTTGCTGGTTTTGTGATGGTTATTATTGGCCGTCTATGGTATTTCATTATTTTTGTTTTTACTGTAAAATTAGTGTGTCCATTGAAATTTGTGTGAGTCCAAAAATTCGGTAACTTTTTTCCACTATTTTTGTTTCTGTTTTTTTTTTTTAAATTTGCTTCTTGGTACTTAAATCAGGCAAGATCTCTTTAAAAATGGCCCTTGATAACCAGTGATGAGGCTGTAAGGTGTGACTGCATGAATTAGGTCTAAAATTATGACTGTTTGATCAGGATACTGCATTTAAAGCTCTTGAAGAAATTACAAAACAATGATGAAGTAATGAAAAATCTGTTTTTTGCGTTATTTCAAAAAAACCTTTAGGGAAGAAAGTGTTTGCGAAAGAAACTTTTGGGGAATTAATTTTTGCAATTTTGGTCCTTTGTTGCAAAAATTTCTTCAGCAAAATCTGCTAGTGGTTGGCCAATTGCAGAAATTCATTCTGCAGATTTTTTAAAAAAAAACAAAAAAAAACCAGTAAAGTATCAATCAGTCATGCAAATCAGGCGTCAAGTTTTTGTTTTCTTTTGACGCTGTAGTCCTACATCAGACTGTAAAATAGAAGTTAAGCTGTTTTTGAGTTAGCCATCACAGCAAGCCTGCACTTCAATCGCAAAAATTTGTTCTGCAGAAATCAATACCGAATGCTCAGTTACAAAAACTTCTCCTGCAAAATAATTTTTTTTCAGGTCGGAAGGCCAAGAATCAATTCCTTTTGCAAACACTTTTTTCCTCTAAGGTGTGTTTTAATGATAATATGAATATGCATCAAAACATGCTAATTTATGAATCTCAAGGCTGCTCTCATTATCCAAGTCTGCCTTAGATTTGTTGCGTTTTTTTCATGTTTATTAATTGATTTAATTGCACTTTTGAAGGGAAACCTCGGACCCAAACCTAAGTTCCCCTTCTTCAAATGATGCAATGATCCTGCGATAATTAGTTCATTCTATTTCCTGCAACAAATATTGGTGTAAACAAAGTGGAGAAGGCAATTCCTGCGCCATTACTTGCTACATGACAGCTCATTATAACTTCGATGACTCTTGACATCAACGGTTAGTGGAGCGCGATGGAAGTGTGTGAACTTCATGGCAATCTCATCTGTTTGTCATGCAGCTAATATCACTGAATCCAATGTGGGCATCTTTTAGTTGGGAATTCTTATGATATATTATGAAAATCATGGACGGCGGAGACGGGGGGGCCGGGGGGGCATAGCCCCCCACGTTTTTGCAAAGTAAAATTTTTTTCTATTATGACTACTAAGGAATGTTACCAAAAAGCATCCAAACTATGATCTAGCCCCCCCCCCACTTTAAATTACGCTCCGTAGCCGATGAAAATGCTTGTACTTGTTGTAGCAATCATAGAGCAAAGTTTAGAGATGATGTTTCAGCCTGTTGGTCATGTTTAACTGCAAAGGTCACCTTGCTTTGGGATCAGAGTTTTTCATTGTTAAGTCTATTTGATGACACTACCAGTGACCCAACAGTTTTTTCTTATGTTTTTGTAGTGATTCCCTTCCCTATGTATGTCTTGCCATCAGGTTATCCAATGTACGAGTTCACATCCAGTGGGATGACACATACATGCTCGTTTCCTCCCCCGTCGTCCTTGTGCAGTTGGTTCATTGAGTAAGTGGCGTTCGTCTCTATGTTTGTTTGATCATTATTGTTGCTGATGTCATTTTTTGTTTTGTTGACTAAGTGAAGTGGATGCTTGCTGGAGAGGGTAGTGTGGGAAGGGCTTGTGAGCGGATTGTGGTTCAAGTCAGAATAGTCTGTTGTTATTCATTCTGCACTTTAGGTTGACTCTCTCTATACCAAACTCAATTAAGTATTTGTCCTTATCATACACATTTGATACTATTTCTGTAGAAATTTCTGCAGTAAGTTATGTTTCACCCGGTATACCCTGTCGAATGCCTTTTTATATTGCTAAGTTTTGATGCCTTTTGTAATAGCTAATGTTCCTAGATAGCCCTATTTGGTTACTTTATGACTTCCTTGAAACTATTTCCATGACAAGGTTGTATTTGTACTAAAAGATTGCTTTCTAGTACTTTTTGCATAAAGCCCCCTGGCAGATGCACTAATAACTGTTGCTCCATCATTCTCATTTCTTATAGTAGTAAATAGGAGTAGAAGTATTTTCTTCCTTTGCTGTGTTAAGTTTACATATGTACTTGTCGTTTTTTGTTGTGTATGTGCTTGTTTCTTACTTTTTACATGTTGCTGTACTGATGGATTTTTAACTCCTATCTCTTTTCCATTATTGTGCACAATAATTTAAAGATTTCGACTGCAATTTTTTGAAGATTTAGTTTTTGAGCAACTTTTTGCCCGTCATGCGCATGTGCTGCTTGGGCCCTAGTACAGATTCAGATTAGCATTTGAAAAGAAGGCAATCGCATTTCTTGTGTGCAGATGCTTATGCATGAATGCTTAAGATGCTTAAGAAAAAATTCAGCTAATATCGGAACTCAAGAAGTTGTAGCTGCCTCACCTGAACTGAGAATGTGTTGGTAGGTGAATACATTCCTGGAAAAAGTTTCGGGTTTTACTATAATAAACAGTTTCTGATAAATCTCATCAAAGTAGATTCTGGCCTGCATGCAATAACACGATTTTGGAAGCTGGTGCTATGCGAGTGATGCTTCGTGTTGAATGAAGCTGGTTTCCAACTAGTTCATGTTGATTTAAAACTTGTGCTTCCTTCCTTGATGGTGGTATGGACACTGCTTTCTTTTAAGTCCTATGTCTTATATCATTGCAGTCATTACTTTGATAAGTTGTCAAATGGACCAGAGTTTTCAGGGTTTGTCAAGTCTAGTGTTCAAGTTCCATACATGAGGCTTTCTTGCAACTTGTTGAGAACGTCACTGCCTCACTGTATTGGTGATAAATTGTAGTATGTACTCCCAATGAGGGTGTTTTGTAACTTGCTAACACAATACCTGTTACTGTTTGTCACTGTAACTTTAGTTAAGTTGTCTCTTTAGCCTTCCGTAGTGTTTCTGTGATAGCTACAATGCCAGACTTGGCTTTGATTTGTGAAAGGTAATTGAAAACGAGGCTTTTCCTATCTGTAACGACAGATGCACGAGGTTTCCAATTTAATTTGTTCTTGCGTATATTATCAGTCGCAAGTTTGTTTTGGGGAGTGCACCTCCGTGGTCATCTGGGTTTTTTTTTCCGACTGGTCATGGTGTACTGTGAAATATGACTCTTGGTATCTTATATTTGTTTAGAAATGTGGTTGCTTCTCGCTTGAGAGTGTCGAATGTTGTCACGAAGAAGAACTTTGGAGTGATCAACATAGATTGGGATTCAACTCCTGTAAGCCTGCTTGCTTATTATTTCATGCATGTAGTGTCTGTAGCTGGAAGAAGCGGATGAATATTTTCTACGATACGCTGAAAGCATATATTCTGTTCATGAAATGCAGCTGCTTGCGTTTGGATGCTTTGTGCAGCGTATAGTCTATCCTGTGTGTAAGATATCTTTTGTTTGGTATGGATAAGACCATGTTAAGTCGATAATCTGATATGCATAAGCGCCTGCTTCTAGAAAATTATGCCGCATCGGTGCTTTTTGCGGAGCTATATCCGCATTGTTTCGTATTATTTTTCACCCATATGCTAAAAACATAAATACTCATTGCATGACACATATTAATGTTCATAGATTGATCAGTTACTGTACTATTTGATTGACAAATATTTTATAGTGCGCATAGTACATGCATGCCTCAACGGAACAGGAGAGGGGTCTTACATTAATCAACGCCCACTGTTTATTACGGTTTTTAGAGTATTTTATAGTGCTCATAGTAATAGCATGCCAAACAGCGTTTCATAGCAGACAATCCAAGATGGTATGCTATTTTACTATTGAAATGTTGTGATTGTGACTTCAAAGAGGCGCTACTCACTTTTGCAAACAGTTCATTAAATGCCGCTTGCATGTCTTTTTTTGGAGTACTTAAAAAGTTTTTTGCCTTGCTATTTCACTCATTTACACATATCAAATCGTTAACTGGTCATGGTCTAAGCTGGAAAAAAATGTAAATTTCTATGGAACCAACAATGATTGTTCGAACCTAATTGATCTTATCGGACGGGACCAATATGATTGGTCATGGCACGGATATTGTGCATACTTGCAACACACACCTCCTAGCTCTGAGTAGTGTTGAGCTTCTGTGCATTGTTGATAAATTGCATGTCTCCAGATTGTCTTTTGTGACTAGGCTTACAGTCTTATTTGCCCGGAGCATGGCATATAGTGACATCTATTTGTAGTTTGTACTTAATAGTATGTGCTGCTATTGTTACAGCGCAGCCCATTCATCTATCGCGTCTTTCATGCTAGCTGGAAAATTGCTAACATCATGAAATTATGTGGCTTTGTAACAAAGTGATCATAGGTTAAAAGTCGTGGAATTACGCTTCGTTGGAACTGCATTCAAAACAAACTAAAGGGTTTGTTATCTTGAAAATATGCTTTTGAGACCAGTCAGAGATGGTCAGTAAAATTGTTGCAGACAGACAGGTAAGAAATTCCAGGAAGAAGGAAGTTTTCAGGC
The DNA here is from genome assembly GCA_027575255.1 of Scolionema suvaense. Classification (NCBI taxonomy): domain Eukaryota; kingdom Metazoa; phylum Cnidaria; class Hydrozoa; order Limnomedusae; family Olindiidae; genus Scolionema; species Scolionema suvaense. Next base: position 6,414 of record JAOBRC010457789.1, read on the forward strand.
TAAGTATGCTGTGTGTATGGTAAAATGTCCACTGAGTTTGTTGAGTGCTTTATTAAGATATGATATGATGTTTACTGGTGAAAAAAAATAAACTTTGCCATGAATAGGCACTCAGGCAGGCATAAATTGCTCAAATTTGTATAGTGACTGATGATAGCAATAACCAATAACGTGGTGTAAGTTCTGTTCTTTTACTCCTGTATCAGTGCGTGATCTTGCTGAAATTGTCAAATTCACCCCTGTGAACTCAGCCGTGGCAAGCCATCCAAGAGAAACAGGGCGGGATATCATTTTTCACTTTATTTGGTTCCTGCTGCTGATTTGGTGCTTCCTTAGTTTTTGTGCGTGTTTCTGGTTGAATTTTTGCACTCCTGCTTATAGGGAAGAGTCCTATGAAATAATAAGATTTTTCTGCCTTTCTGTTGTTGGTCCGTCCGTCAACGACACATTTCTCTGAATTTTTCTGAAATTTTGCATGAAGGTTTAGAGTCTTGGACAAAATGTATTGGAACAAATGAAAAATAATACAGCCGAAACAAAGCCACCCCTCTGCCCCATCTTCAATTTTGATGGCGATGAGCTGCGGCAATGCCAGCTGGAAGAAGTCAACATTTATTTTAAATATTTTGCTTGAGATTGTAGATGAATAATTGAAGCAAAGTTATGAGGTTGGATTTTTGAAAAAATTACGTATAATATGATCTATGTGTCATGTCTGAGAAAAATACTTGTTCGGTTTGCGGGTGACTTTTGTCTTTATTTCGCTATTTTCAAGGGTTTTTTGTACAATTATTTCATTTAAGAATGTTGCGTTCGTTTTTTGGCATTTTTGGTGTGATCGTAGGGGCAATTCTGCGTATACTATAAGCCATATGCGATATCTGAGGAAAACGTGTTTGGCTTGCAGGTTGCAATTTTCAGGGTTTTTTTCCAAATATGCAATAAACGGTTCATCTGTTTTTGTTATTTTAGGTGTGATTCTTGGGGGCAACCATATTTCATGTCTGGGGAAAATCTCGCCATTCTTGTGGGTGGCAATTTACGTCCAAATTGGTTATTTTCCGGGTTTTTTTCTATAGTCGAAATCAGTTCATTTTTAGTGTGATTCTTAGGGGCAATTCTGTGTATGTTATGAACCATTTACCATGTCTGGAGAAATTTCTTTGCGCTTGGTAATTTTACGTTCGAAAATGGCTATTTTCAGCGTTTCTTCCAAGTATGTCCAAAATGGTTCATCCGTTTTTTGTCATTTTTGACATAACTTTTGCTATGGCCCTTGCTTTGTATCTTGGGATTATGTCGATCAAGAACGACTATTTTCAGGTTTTTTTTCAAAATATTTCATGAATGCTTCACCATTTTTGGTCATTTGTAGCATGAATCATATAGCTTGTATGTCTTATTTTTTTCTTTGATCTAACACAAAGATTCTTAATTAAGTTTGCTGGAGTCCACTTATTCTGTGACATGTTTCTCCTCTCGAAATATTTTAAGAATCTTTGGTTCAATGCTGCTAATGTAACGAACCATATGTAGTGTAAGAATAAACTCTTGTTCAACTTTTTAGGGCTTTAAAAAAGATGTCATTAGTTTTGGTAACTTTTTATGTGAATCTTAGGCGCAGCACCCTGTGTTGTTTCTGAGAAAACTCTGTAGGGCTTGGGTGCAGCCATTTAGATCCAAAATATGCTTTATTTAGGTTTTTGAAAAATTTTCTCAGATCCAGTCATAGAGTTTTGTAACTTCAAAGCAATACTAGTTAGCTGCTTTTGTATTTTTTGCTGTAAACGTTCCCCTCAAAAGTAGGTGTGCTGAAATCATCCAACGTTTTTGTTGGGAACACTAGTGTTCAACTCAGACGTGATAATTTTTGTCTGCGGGTAGTCGCTTTTAGTGCATAGAAGAGCATAGAATGGTTCATTTGTTTTTCTTTGATCTGATGCGAAGATCCTGAATTAAGTGTTTGTTAGTAGAGTCCCGATGTTTGATATGGCTTTTAGGATGTGTGACCGATGCATATTTGTGCTAGATAGATGGGCAGATGGGCATTAATGTCACATACTTTCGGAAAACACCTGAAAACAGCTCGGGCTGAATGAACCATTCTATGCTCCTCTATGCACTAATAGTGACTACAAGACAATCGTCCATGGCCATGAATGATATAGGCCTAATACAAAAGGGCGTAAAGTGCACGGTCCAATTAGTTGGCCCAATTAGTCGGACATGAAAAGTTGGACTGTTATCGTGGCGCAGATGCACGGTCCAGTTATTGCACGCAAGAAATTATGTTCGTGCATGCTTACAAGCAGATGTTCTGCACAGGTGTGCAGAAAACAATGGTGGTCAACCATGTACAATGAGTTGCGTTCATCCAATTAGTTAGAAAAGTTGAACACTGTCCAACTTCTGAAAACTTGGTCAAATTAGGTAAAAATTTCTCAACTTTTGCGTTTACACCATCCAAGCCAATTAATTTGATCATGTATTTTGCCCTTAAGTTTAAACATTTTTGTCTGTATTTTCGAATAGTTAGGTATTGTACACCGTGTGATGTCAAATTCTTTGTATGCAAGCATTGGTTTGTTGACAAGTTATTTCTTAGTACATTCATTACTTCGTTCTCTATTATTTTGCTTCTTAGCCAAAGGTTGAGTTTGAATTAATTGGAGAAGATGGTGAACTTCTGTCGGAAATGGCTGTTTCTCTATCAGATTTAAAAATTGTGAGTTATATATGATTTTTGTTGCTGTGTTGATCATATTTTTTATTGTGGTTACTTTGTGTATTGTAGGGCCCTCAGTACTTCTGAAATGGTCCCACGGCAGAGTTCTCCGTAACCTGGAAACTAAATTTCATTTTCATTTCACTCAATTCATACTTCATCTCACATGAGGATCTTTTTGCCATTGAGGAATGAGTTTGCCATCAACATTGAGTCATCACATGGTGCTCCGGCTCCTTGTTACACAGATCTGGTCAACTGGAAATTTAGCCTTCAGTCCAGGAATAAGCTTATTGATCGGTGGTGGAGTCAAGAATAAATGTAGCTATATGAACATAATACCATCATTAGAAACTTTTTATGAAAGGAGGTGGGGGAGGTAAGGCACTTACGCAATATTATTGTTTTTATCTAGTATACTCAAGATCCTAGCCAACTCGTTTTGGTTCTTTTCATTGTCTTCCCTTTGATCAAGTTGCAGGGCTCAAAAAATTTTTTTTACCGTCGGTACGATGTTGTACGCGGTGGAGAGATCTTGGCGTACGACTTCGCTCCTTATGAGTACGACTTTCCTACATACAATTTACTGTATGGACACATTACAGAGTGTTTTCAGAGTTCTCAAAGACCTCACAATCGGGGGACGTTTTAACTCGAGAACCCGTATACTTATCCACGAGAAGGAAGCGTAAACAAAGCATTAGCGTGTTTATCACACTAGATCATCTGACGTAGATGGATGAAAAAGTAGCGGTGAATAATAAGTTGGTTACGAATAGCTTGCCGATGCAACGAAAGGCCAATGAAACGAGTAAGAAGGTTGTTGAAAAATGAAATAAATGAAGTCATTTTGGGGGAACGGCAGTTTGACTGTACGACGTCGTACTTAAAAGTAAATTTCCGGCGTACGAAGTGTACTTTTACCTGTACGATCGTACGCACGTACGCCTATTTTTTGAGCCCTTAAGTTGCATAAGCAACCTTCTAATTCACCAACAACAACAAAATGTTAAGGCTGAAGACCCATAGACCTGCAAGTTTTCATATAACCTGGAAGTACTTCCTAACTTCGAAAAGGCCTTTTTCGCAAATCATCATCATGCAATGGATTGTGGGGTGGTTATGGAACATGAAGATTGATGTTACTATGACAAAAGCAATTCACCAGCTAGCAGGTCATTGCGTCTGATCTTTAGGCAGCGGAACGAGCTCCTTCGGGGATGTCAGCCACCGTTACAAAAATGTTTGCCTCGTGGGCATCCCATGATGCATTGGGTAAAAATGATTTGCAAAAAAGGCGGTTTTCCACCAAAGAAAATTGTCGCACGAAGCGAAGTTTGTTTCGCAGAGAAGTTTCGCTCGTCAATTCTAGTGCAATTCTATGCATGTTTTGGACCATGTGCTATGTTTCCTGAAAATCTCGTTATGCTTGCGGGTGGCATTTTATGTCCGAAAATGGGTATTTTCAAGGCTTTTTCCACGTATTTCTTGAACGATTAATCTAGTTATTGTTATTTTTGGTGTGAGTATTTGAGGCAACTGTACGCATGTTATGAACCATCTGCCATGTCTGCGGGCAATCTCGTTAGGCTTGCAGGTGGCAATTTACGCCGAAAATTTGTGTTTTTCATAGTTTTTTCCAAATATGTGAAAATAGGTGCTTCCGATTCTTGTCATTTTTGGTGTGCACATTTGAGGCAAGTCTACGCATGTTTTGAACCATTTGCTATGTCTTTAGAAAATCTTGTTTGGCTTGCAAGTGGCAATCTACGGCCAAGAATGGCGTTTTCATGGTTTTTTATCCGGTGTCAGAAACTGTTCATCCGATTCTTGTCATTTGTGGTGTGAATATTAGGGGCACCTCTACGCATGTTTTGAACCTCATGCCATGTCTCCTGACAATCTGGTTTGGCTTGCAGGTGGCAATTTACGTCCAAAATGGTGGTTCTCAGGGTTTTTTCCCAAATATGTCATGAACGGTTCATATGTTTTTTGTCATTTTTGGTGTGATTCATAGGGGCTTTCATCTGCGTCCATTATGAACCATGTGTCGTGTCTTAGGAAAATCTCATTTGGCTTGCGGGTGGTAATTTAGGTCAGAAAATGGCTATTTTCAGGGTTTTTCCAAATGTGCCAGCAATGGTTTATCTTTTCATATTGGTGTGGATGTTAGGGGCAACAACGCACATATTACCCACACTTTATATCTTGAGAATATGTTGTTCTTCAGCATGCAGGTGGTAATTTATGTCAGTAATGGCAGTTTTCAGGTTTTTTCATAAAACGTTCAAGAACACTTCATGATGCTTTTGTGATTTGTGGTGCAAATCCTATGGTTTGCGTGCTATTCTCTTCTTTGATCTGATGCAGATATTCTCAATTAAGTTTGCGGGAGTCCACTAATTATGTGACTTGTTTTTATTTGAAAAACACGTAGAAAATCAGCTTGAAAAAACCAAAGTTCTAAGAAAACGTTAAGGAAATCTTCAGCCTATTTTCTTGTGTACAGAAATTGCACTCCATAGTAATATTAGGGGGTAGAGTTTCCTTTTTCAGCCAAGTTAAAAAATATCGCAGAAACGTGAAAAATGTAGTATTCTTCTTTCTATTGTTCTGTCGTTGATTCAAGCTTTGGGTGAGGCCAACATACTTCAATAGTCTTATTACTTGCTGCTAACACCAAATTTTAGAAATTATTCACTTGCGGCGAGAACTCAGTTCAGCTAGCCATTAGTTTTTTTAACTTTGCTATATGACTGTAGGACTTTTGAAACTATTC